>CAKKXW010000010.1:366409-387034 GCA_920937365.1 Sphaerophoria rueppellii | reverse complement strand
AAAAAAAAAAAAAAAAAAAAATAAATGGATTTACTTGCACCGTTTTTCTAATATTAAAGTTCGAAGTGCAACAAAAAACAAAAAAAATAGTTTTTTTTTTTTTTTCTATTTTCTGACTTTGATCGGCTCCTCAAGCCAAACCGTTCAATCATATATTTTTTTGTTTTTGGATTCTTACACTTTAAACAATTCTAAACAAAATGTGGATTTTTACTTTTTCAAAATAAAATCACGCGAAAAATGAATGACTGTGGAGCGTAGGACCAACAAAATGAATGCGAAATTTCGTCCGTTTCCGTTAGAAAAATCAACAAGTTGGCAAGTGGCCAACAGCTTTGTGTTCTTCTTTATGTACGACTACGACCGATGACGTTGACGACGACGACGACCACGACGATGACGACGACGACGACGGCCAGGATCAGGCTTATAATTTTTCAACCACTAATAAAATCATAACCCATCTAACAAAGCATTTTTTTATAAATTAAAACAAAACCAAACAAACAAACCAAAACTATCCCGATAATAATAAATTACATAATTATTATAATCCACCTCCAACTTGCAATTCCTTCCAATGTTATTAAGCACTTCATTCATAAAAGCATCCATTTGTTCAATCAATTTCAGCTTCATTCTGTAAGAGTACCGAGTACCCGGGTACTCAGGTACGCGGGTACTCGGATACACGATCGTTATGTTTCTAGTACCATGCAAATACCCGGGTAATTAACCAAATTCCCGGGTATCAATAGCTCTAGTATCCATTCTACCAATATAAAGCTTCATCACTACACAAATATGATATATGAAAATTGGGATCAAGTGCAAGCTTGTCATTTGCCCATTCTTCGTATCTACGCCTTCATAGATGATCCTGTAGCTTCAAAATCACCTCGACTTTAAAGTTTGCAAATAGTAAATCCATTGAAGTAAAAAAGTACGTATACGCCCCAGTGAACAATTGATTTGTGTGTTTTTCTGACCTGCGTTGACACATTGGTAAAGCAATTGTTTTTTATCTTAAGGTAGGATTTTAATGACAAATTTAAAGAATGTCCTGTTTTTCTTTGTTCTGCTAGCAAAATGGCACCTACCACTAACTCTATAGGTGGTACAAAAAATACGGTTGTGATACTGACAAGTATGAAAATCTTTGGTTTAAAGTAAAATAAAAGCCTAAATCGTCAATTTAAAGTGGAAGGCGTGATTTACAAGCATTGACTTGTAGCACGACGCGGTGAAACAACTAAAAGCTCCCGTCACACACTGAACGGAAAGTACTTTCAGAGAGCAAAAAGCTTTCTGAAAGCAAACATTTCATAGTTTGACGACTCGAAAAGTACTTTCCTGAAAGCGTTTCTCCAAAATGATTTGCTTTCTTGCAAACAATTTCAGAAAAAAACTTGCACAGTGTGAATAGTTCCTGAAATCGTTTTGAAGAAAGCAAATCACCTTCAAAAAACGCTTTCTACTTTCAGGAACTGTTTGTGAAAGTTTTTTGCTTTCTTGAAAGCGAAAGTATGTTTTACATAGAACCTACTCTATTGCGCCAAAAATAAATTTAGTAGGTCATAAGTTCACAATTCTTTTTGTGGTTAGGATGCAAATGTGGCAGTACATTCGCTAGGCAGATTTCAATGTTTGATATAAAGGACTGCAAACCTCTGGAATAATTTTGGTGATCGCTGGCCGGGAAATACGAAACACTTGAGATAGTGCATTGTAATTATCGCCATGTGCAAGGTGTTTCAGTGTCATAGCTACTCTTCCCTCTACGCAGATGGGTACAAGCCATGGTTTTTTTGTTTGTTTTTTAACAAACGGACGTACTTTGTCACACAGGATATTAAACTGCTCCTCCGAAACGTGAGCAAAGTTACGGAAAAACTCGTGTCCTTCTGCGCGTCAAACCCTCATGAGCTTTACGTGGTACTGACTTTTAGCACCACGTTCCCAAAATGGTCGCACCCAAATTGACCGACGATTTCTCGCCTTGTTCTCAGTAACTTGCTGTGAAATCCGTAGGATAATTTCCAATATAGTTAATTGCGTATATTCAAAAACTTCTTCAGCGAACTGCATTTTGTTGCTATTCTAGATAAACAAATAACGAAACTAGCTCAAATATCGCAACCAGTTACAAATAAAACACTTTCAGAAAACGCTTTCTGCTTTCAAAAACTGTTTGTGAAAGTTGTTTGCCTTCCTGAAAGCGAATGATTTAAGATATCACAACTGTTTACACAGAAAAAGCTTTCAGAAAGCACTCTCAGGAAACGCTTTGGCTTTCATAGTGTGAAGACCCGAAAAATGTTTTCGAAAAATTTAGTTTCTTGAAATTAAAATTTTTTCAGAAAGGACTTTCCTTTCATAGTGTGACTGCACTCTGAAAACACTTTCAGAAAAATAACAAACTCTAAACTTTGGAAACGATTTCTGAAAGTATTTTCCTTTCAGAACAGATTGTTACATTGAGTGAAAAAAACAATTAGATCAGAACAAAATCAGTATGGCAAATAGTTGATAGCAAGGTGTTTAAAATATTAATTTAAAATAAAATAATAATATTTCAACACTCCCACTATCATCTATGAAATACAAAAATCCACAAAATAGTTGATCAAAAAGTTGGCTCCTCAACTGCTTCACAAGCAGCCACAAATTCTGCCTCAATAGTAAATAATGCAACACATTTCTGACGTTGTGATGCCCAAGTAATGTAGCGTGATCCAACCAACAAAATGAATCCACTGGTTAAATGTCTTGTGATTATATCAACAGCATAGTCTGCATCACTGAAAGCAGTAATTTTTTTTTGAGTATTCTTAAAAAAACATACCATGATCAGCTGTCCCCTTTGAGTGACGAATTATCCTCTTGACCATTGAGACATGATGTTGGCGAGGATTATCTAAATATCGACTCACACAACCAACTGCAAATGCTATATCCGGATGCGTAGCCACCATCAGGTATATAAGACTGCCCACTGCTTGGCGAAAAGGAAAGTTGATTTTCATCGTTCAAGTTTAAAGGCAAGCAGAACAGTGGTTAAGGCTGAAATTGCCTTAACAGACAGACAGCCAGACGGAATCACTGAACCCACTTTTTTCAACTTCTCTATCATCGCAATGTCCCATTTTATCGATATCTCAAGTTTTTTTTTTTCTAAATGTCGCAAGTAAAAATGAAAATTTTCATTTCGTTATTTTTCAAATCCTGACTCTGAAAAAGAGAGATCCTCTTAACTGCGCCAACTACAGAGGAATAAGTCTACTTAAAATCGCCTACAAGATCCTCTCTGCTGTAATGTGTGAACGTCTGAAGCCTTTCATCAACGATCTGATTGGTCCTTATCAATGCGGCTTCAGGCCAGGAAAGTCAACCATCGATCAAATTTTCACGTTGCGGAAGATCCTGGAAAAGACCTATGAACTCCAAATCGATACCCACCACCTTTTCACCGATTTTAAGGCCGCATATGACAGCATCTACAAAGACGAACTGTATAAAGCTATGTCTAGTTTTGGCATCCCTGCCAAACTCGTTCGCTTGTGCAAAATGACGATGGAGAGCTAACGCTGCTCCATCAAGGTTGACAACGAGCTTACGGAATCTTTTGACGTCAAAAAAGGATTCAGACAAGGCGATGCACTGTCATGCGATTTCTTTAACATCGTTCTTGAAAAGAAGGTGCAGAACTCCAACTTCAACACCAGAGGCACTATCTTCCAAAAATCTGTTCAACTTCTCGCGTACGCCGATGATATTGATACAATGGGAAGAACACAGCGTGATGTCAATGGCGCCTTTGTGAGAATTGACACAGAAGCGGCAAAAATGGTTTTAGAGGTAAATGAGGGAAAAACGAATTATATGCTGTCTTCGAGGAAGGACACCCAACATCGACGGCTCGGACAGAACGTCACAATAGACGCATACAACTTCAAGGTAGTAGAGGGTCCTATAGAGTCCGCTATAAACACGGGCAATAACACCAGCGCCGAGATCAGACGAAGAATAACTCTTGCTAATCGCTTTTTCTTGGGCTAAGAAAGCAATTGAGTGGAAAAGCCCTCTCTCGAGCAACTAAGGTAAAACTGTACAATACACTCATCATCCCAGTCCTGCTGTATGGTGCAGAAGCATGCACCTAGACAAAATCGGATGAAAGTGCATTAGGCTATTTCGATAGGAAAGTTCTTCGGGTCATCTTTGGCCCCGTGTGCATTGAAGGGGAATGGCGAAAGAGATATAACAGCGAACTTAACGGGTTGTAAAACGACATGGACCTAGCCAGACTCAGATGGCTCGGTAATTTAGAGCGGTTGGACACCAATGCTACGGCCCGGAAAGCCTTCGACACTATTCCCGAGGGATGTAGGAGGAGAAGAAGACCGTGACTCAGGTGGCGCACTCAAGTCGAAGAGGACCTCAATCAACTTGGAGTGCAAAACTGGAGACAGCAAGCTAAGGACCGAGCTAGCTGGCGGAGACTGTTGATTGAGGCCCAAGTCCACAACGGACTGAAGCGCCACTTTTTGTTTTGGGAGGTATACAAATTTTAAGATAAATGTTTTTGATGGTACGAAGAAATATCAGGGATTCTTCAAATTTAATGGTGATTTAAGTTTTTTTTTTCATTTAATAAAGTTTCTCAACTCCGTTTTTGAAAAAACAAGAATTTTGCAAAAAGCTGTTTTAATATTTTGAAAATATTCTTCTATTTCTATTTCTTTTTCACTACCAAGCTCAGTCTAAAAGACAAATTATAGTTCGCCCATACAGGAAATGTTTTATACCACCGCTGAAATCAATCACGTAAATAAATAAATAGAGTGGCGCGACAGCTCTTGAAGAGCCAAGGCCTAAGTGGCTTACTCTCATCAACAATTCTCTAGGTGCGTGAGAAGAATTGAGGGGACCTACAATTTTACGCTGATTCCGAACGGCAAAGTTGAGAAGCACTTTTTCATGACAGATGATACTCTTGGAAGTTTTGTCAGTTCTTCGCAAGAGGCAGTGCCCGTGAAGGATGAAATAAAAACTTTGCTCCCGAGTAGGTTTCGAACCCACGACGTTCTGCTTAGCAGCCAAAGCACCTAACCACTAAGCTACGGACACTACGTATTGCTCTTTAATTAGTGTAGATTTCATTTCATGACTTTTCTGAAAGCTTGTTCCAAACTTATGTAGCTTAGTCTTCTGCCACTATATTATGTGTTAGTCGAAGAAAAAAAAGGAAAATAAAGAAAATCACAAATATTCATATTTTCCATCTTAAAAGTTTTATTATACCATCAAAAACATAATGTTTTATCTTGGAACGAATATAATATACACACTTAATATAATTATTGTTCTTACACACTAAACAAATAATTTAAGTCTTATTTTTAGCTAACAGTATAATTTTGATTTATTTTACGATTTTAGATAATTTGTTTTGTTTTTTGTTTTTTTAATTACTTTCATATAATACTTTGTTTGTTATTGATTGATTTTCGTTTTTTCTTTTTTTTTAATTTACAATAATTAAATTCATTTATTTACAAATTCTTTAAAACTCTTTTTTGTTTTTAATTCTCTTTTGTGTATGGGTGTGTTTTTCTTTTGTTTTTTTTTCTTAAATTACATCACAGAAAAATATTAAAAGCTAATTTAAATATTTTAAGTATATAAGGATGTTCATATTACAATACAATTTTTTAAATTCCTTTTTTAATTTTTTTTTGAGATTAATAAATAATAAAATTTTAAATTCATTGGAGAAAATACTGTATGCAAATATCATTTAATAACGATCGAGATTTCTTTTTTAGCCAGATATCTCGTCTAGAAATAACTTTCCTCATCGATATCACATACCATATTTAAAATGAAAAGTTGTCTTCTTTAATACCAATAATACTAATAGGAACAAGATGTACATAATGTTTTTAATAATTTATAAATAAAATAAATAAAATGCTGCTGTTTTAAATTAAATTAAATACAAAATGGAATGCATCAGTCATTTTTTTGTTTTTGAATAATGATGAATGTATGAAGATTTTAACCTTTTACTGGTATAATTTAAGGACATGCTCTGAGGATGAATTTCGAGGTAATACAGTTTTTTTTTTTGGGTCTTGGGTCGGTGTCTATGGATGTTTAAGCATTTAGTAATGATTTGCTTGGAAAATTATCGAAGGTGTTGAATTGGTCTTTTTCGAGCGTTGTCGAAGCTTCTTTTGTCGATTTCGTCGCTCTTGATTCTTCCTGCGATTGCGACGCTCCTTACTACTGGCGCCATTTCCATTTCGATGTTCCTTACTGCTGCTGCCATTTCTATGCTCCTTGCTACTGCTACTGCTACCATGACGATGCTTACCACCATGTCGATGTTCTTTGCTATTCAAATTATGCCTTCGAGCATATCTGGAAGCATCGATTTCATTGCTATTCTCCAGTGCACTACTGCCACTGACATTATCCGATTCACTAACACTCAGACTTGAGCCGTCATTGTACTTGCGCATATTCCTTTGCTTAATTATCTCGAGCATATTCTTAAGGAACTCGATGAAATAGTATTTGACATACTTAAGGTCGATTGTATCGACTTCTGAACCGCTGGGTCGTTTTTTTGTTGCGAATTTTAGAAGTTTGTTCATTGCATCCGGAGTCAAGCGCGATATTAGCTTTTTGCCGCGACTATGATCGGCTGTACTGTTGATGGATGATTCAATTTCGCAGAGAACTTGTCGGGCGTCGAGCAGGAGATCTTTGAGTTCTTTGGATGTTGCACTTTCGCGATTGTTGTTTTTAGCCTCGTCATATTTTCGACTTTTATTGTGTAGAAATGAGAATGATGCTACATAAATTTGCATGCGTCTATGCCAACGAATGAGAGGCACCTGCAAGAGAGCGAGAGAGAAACAAAAAATCAGTCAGTAAATGTTGCAAACTTTGTTTTTGTTTATATCGATTAAAAGCTCTCACAAAAGCCACTCCAGCTCCAGCTGAGAGTCTAAGCGTAAAAATGTCAATGACCTACATTCTACTCCATGAATTTCATAACAATCGTTAACTAGCTATGACTACTTGTGATTCTCGTCAATAAAACTTGAACGAACGAAAGTGCTGTAATAATAAGGTGTCTATCTGTTATTTGTATTGAAAGTGAAAGCTTTTTTGTTAGAGCTTTTTTTCGTACTCAGTTGATCGTATAATTAGGCGGAACGTGACAAGATCGCACAATCACTTCGGTCGGTGTGGAGTGGCTCGCGACGACCGACGACGACGACGTGCGAGAAGTGGGTAATGTTTTGTAAATATGCTGATAGATCAAGGCGCTTCGTCGTCGTCGACATATGTGGGGGAATTCACCGACATTTTGGCATTTGAGTGCGAGGATGATTCATTTACCATTTCATTTGCGGTTAAGTCATAGGTAGTTCGCATTTTGATGACTTATCGATGAGAGTGCATAAAAAATGTAAGTCAGTGACGTAGGACGACAATTTTTTTTTTTTGTTGAGTTGATTGTGTTAAAGTTTGTACGGACGGACAATAAGGGCAACGAAAAACGAGATTTTTTTTTTTTGCTTGCTTTAACTGACTTCTCAATCACCGCCCTCAGGCGTCTGAGTTGAGAGATTCATGTCATTATGACTGCTGCCCGCCACAATGAGAATTTCTCTTCGCCATCACTCGTCGCGTCGTCGTCGTCGTTCTTGGCGGATGCTTGAATGCATGTATTTTTTTTATTCATTCATTTTTCAAAGGTAGGAAGGTATGTTATGGCATGGGGGCTCCTTTGCCGCTGATGGATCATCAACGATTATCATGGCCATTGTTTTATGTATGCACAGCGCACAACATGCAACCACGGCCAAAGTAAAGAAGAGCCCCCAGGAGCGCATTTTTTTTTTCTTCTTGAGATTTTTTTTTTTTTCACAGCCTCTTAACGCCGCCAATCGGATGATGATTTTATGGGCGATACAACTTAGCAGCCCACTCTTTCATGGATGCTTCTGCTGCATCAGAGTGTGATGATGGTGCAAGCATCATCAGACACAAAGCGAATGTGCATATTTTAATGATCATCATCATTGACTAACCTTTGTGGCGAAAGAGAAGATACACACCGGGAGCACCGAGGTAAATTTTAGAGGTGGAAGGATGTCTGTCTGCACCTAAGGGAAAGCTCTGATTTTTTTTTTCGTGTTCTTTAAGTTGCACGATCTCGATATGATACGCAAACACCATTCACTCTGATGGCTATGGCTGATGGTGTTAGAGTGTTAAAACAAGCGTTAGAAATTTTTTTTTCTTGTGTTAAAAGAGCCCCATTTCTGAGTCAAAATATTTTGACATTCAGATTCGATGAGCCATTAAGTTCTCGGTTTTGTATGAATCATAAAAGAGTTGAACTCCTCCCATCATTTATTTACAAGCAAAAGAGGTTTCCCTTTTTGTTTTTTTTTTTCTGTGTGTGTGATGTTGTCCACTTGTTTTAACGATGCGATAATTTGTGCCATAATGCGTTTATGGCTTTAGAATAGCAACAACACAAACAACAAATAAAATTAACATCTCATCTTTAATGAGACCGAAATTGTTCAGGAAAGACCTGAAAAGAGCCATCAAAAACGAAATGATGGACATTTATGGGGGGTCTCTTGAGAATGTGTTGATTTTGATAGGTGTTTAAGTTATCCTGCACAAAAGAGGATTCCGATCGAAATTCAATTATGTAGAAAAGCTTTAATTGATTTTTTTTCTTTTTCTTATGTAGGCCTTAGAATAAGATTAAGGACAGATGAAATAGTTTTTATCCGGGTCATTTAAGAGTGATTTTTAGGCATCGAGAAGATTTAAGACAAATATTCCGAGTTGTATTTACTTCTTATAAATATAATATCGATGCCCAAAACAGACGGAACAGATAAAAAGGTTTTTTTTTTTAAACCAAAATATACTAAATTTAATCAATAAATACTCTGGTTGGATGGTATATTGTTATCCGGGTTATTTAGTAGCGCGGAAACGCATACCTACATTAAGTTTTAAGAAAAAAACTGTTTGTCCAAACGGTTTTTGACTAATTCTGGTACTTTTAATATTTTGATTTAAGGAATTTATAGAAAAATGATGCATTCTGTTAAGGCAATCAAAGCAGTTCGAAAGCATATTTTGCTTTCAGAGAGACAAATAAAGTGTCGTAAATTGAAATTATTCAGAACACAGGGGGAAACCCAAAAAACAGTGATTATCCGACGCAAATGGACGTTCACTCAAAGTGGTCCTAGAAACAATTTCTACTTCTGTCTAATAAGAAATCAGTTTTAGACTAAAAACAAAGTTATCCAGGACTATCCGACTTTTTAAAACCTTTCAATTGCTTCAATTGGAGTGACTTTTATTCGGGATTATAAATAAAGTAAGTATTTTTGAAAACTTACCTTTGAACCGTTATTTAACTTTGGCAGGAATTGGTAAGAACTGTTGTGATTTGACCACGTAGCCATATCGTGAATTTTAATTTCTTGTTGATGGCTGGCCGTTGCATTAATTGTATAATAAATATCTTCTGTTAATTCTCGAAGCAGTTCAATTGACTGCAAACAAAAAGAAAAAAAAATAGTTAAATTTAGTTCGAAATAGAAAATGTGTAAATTGAAACTTCTAAAAAATATATAGAGTGGCGCAACAGCTCTTGGAGAGCCAAGGCCTAAGTGGCTTACTCTCATCAACAATTCTCTAGGTAAAACTTCTAAAATAAAGAAAAAAAAAACAAAATCATTTTGTTCAACTTACCATATTTTGAGCTGCTTTCTGTCCAATTCGAGATGCATCCACAATATGTTGACCACCGCAAGGATTCTCCCAATCCAAATTCGGATTCATATTACTATGACGTTTTCTTAACTGTCTAGGTCGCATTGTCGTTGATCTCGCATCAACTTGACCAATTGACAATACTAATTGTGTCATAATTAAGACTAAAGCTAGTAGACTAATTTTGGACCACACGTTTAACGAAGTGGGTCTTTGGAATTTACTAATTTGATTTGTGGATGCCGTTTTGTTAATTCTTTTGGTTGCTGTTGAATTGCAACCACCTGAAATTAAATAAAAAACAGGACATGAGCACACACAATTTTGTAAATTGAATTTTGAATTGATTTTGTAAAAAAAAAATATTTTAATGCACGAGAATTGCGAGGCAAAAAACAAAAAAAAAAAACAAAATCATAAAATAATTTAAATCCCAATAAATCACTCAATAAAGATCAGGACAGGTAAAAGGTATTTTTTTTTAGTATTTTAATGATCTCCGTTATATATGTACTGTTGTAATCCTCGATGGCACATTTTATTACTCTTACACCTTGTTATAGTGTTGCAGTTATTTTGTGAATTTTTTTTTTTGGTTCGTTATTTACGTATTCTCATTCTTGAATTTTAAGCGCAAAGCAATAAAACATTACAAGCACACGAGGGCTAGTGTCATAAAACAATAAAATTGACTGAATTTATCTTTAAGCCAGGATTAACGCAGAAATGTAAAAGAAGAAGATTGTATAAAAATTCGATGCAGGTTTAAAAATGGGCTTATGAAGGCTAAAAGGACCTCCAAAGGTACTCGTTCGCAAATTTACAATCATCACGAAAAGAAGTGTTTTTAAAAGGTAAAAAATTAAGTTTTTTTAAGCACTTAAAAAGTAAAAAAAATAGTAATAATAATAAGTGTACACACACCACATAATAAGGTTAAGAGTATTCTTAACAAATCAGCAGGCAAGTCATTAAAACTTTCCAAAGGATCAACACTGATCACAAAATGCCGTCGCTGTTTCTCGATGAAATTGTTTTTTAATCCAAAATCGCTGGACATGAAAATTTATTTTTTATTTGTTTATTTTTTTTTTAGTTCACACTTAACAAGGACACTTGACTGTTTAAGGAATAAGCGATTTAAACACAATGAAAAAAAAAATACAACTTAAATTAAATGAATTCGAAGGCTTCGGATATTTTATAAAATTCAAACAACAAAAATATCTTCTCGTTTTTCGGTGATTGGAAGACGTGTTAACAATTCGACGTTCTCAACTGAACTAACCATTTAAGACCGTCATGGTTTTATCTTTATGTTTTGTAGATGATTATAACTAAAACTCGTCATGTCAGCTCGGACAGTGTGTGTATCTGTGAGATTGTACCTATCGCAATGTCCATAGGTTACGAGAATCGATGACGTAGTTAACTTACACAAGTAGTTGTAAATCTGCCCAATAAAATCCCAATCTATACCACTACTACAATGTCATTATTGTGAAGCGAAGAACAACCTTTTTTTGCTCTGAGAGCAAAAGTATCTGTATCTCTGGAACGAAGAACGAACTCTGAATGAGCATGGCGTGTGGGTATGAGTGTATGACTAATATTTGTTTAGCATAGACTTTTTCAAACGAACCAGACATGGTGTTTTGGTATGATGTGATATGGTGGCAATGCGGCATGGGAATTTCAAAACTGATTCTCGCGTGTCTCATTTTTCGTTTTTTTTTTTTTCAAGTTTGATGGTCTAAATGCCGGCTTCCTATACTCTTGCCTCAACTGACTATGAGACTATGACTATGTGTTTGTATTTCATTGATAGTCCAGCCCTTCTTTATGGGCTTTTAATTCATTGTTAAGCGAGATGATGAAGGAGCGAAAAGGAGTGAAAATAGATTCCCCAGATTGACTCATTTGAAATTTTCATGAGAAATCCTTCCTTCGATTGGATGGAGATTCTTATTTTTCAGTCAGCATAGGAGTTTGATGGAATTTCTTAAGGGTCACGCATATACCCAAACTTATAGTTATATACGAATTTTTAGTGTGAGTGCCATAGAAGAATGTCAAGTTCATTGAGAAATTGTTGAATGTTGAACAATAAGGTGACAGGAAGGTAACATCGCTTTAAAAACTGTGGTAAGGTTTGTCTGGCTAGGTTGTGGACTTATGAAAGTTGGCGAGTCTGGTGTGTTTGTGTTTTATTTTTTGTGTTGTTGAATGAATGTTCTTTGGTTAAAAAAAGCTTTTGCGGACGCACATTGACTTTATCGTTGTGTGTGGCGTGGGGGCTCGTTGTAGAGTAGGTACGGCAGCAGAGTGAAACTCGTTCACATTGAATTAGTCAAAGATACATTTTTTTTTTTTTGTGAAGAGAAACAATTTTTCGCATGAATTTCAATGGAAAAGAGAAATGAGTAATCGTATCGCGGTTGCGATTCATTCATTGATTGAAATTTTGTTTGGACTGAATGAGGGCTTGACAATTTTTGTGTATTCTTATTCTCTTCGGTGATATTAATTTGTGGAGTAAGAAGACTGTCTACATCGCGTCGATGATGATAGTGGCATCGATGGTGTTATACAATTTTGATAAGGTGACGCATTTTATGTCATATTGGGTTGCTGCATACGTAAACTAGACTGTTGGATGGACATGGTTTAGTGAATGTTAGACAACCATATAAGGAAATTTGTGATGTGAAACTGGCGTTTGAATTGAGATGTAATGAATCGAGATCTACTAATGAATGTGAGAATGTTAACAACTCGAGAACAGCGTACACGACAAAATTAAAATTTTGAATGCAGAACGAGCGTTATCAATAATTTTAATAAAAACAAATAAAATGAAAAAAAAAATAAATAGAGTCGCGCGACAGCTCATGGAGAGCCAATGGCTAAGTGGCTTATTCTCATCAACAATTCTCTGGGTGCGTGTGAAGAATTAAGGGGACCTACAATTTAACGCCGATTCCGAACGGCAAAGTTGAGAAGCACTTTTTCATGACAGATTGATATACTCTTGGAAGTTTTGTCAGTTCTTCGCAAGAGGCAGTGCCTGTGAAAGATGAAATAAAAACGATAAGCACGAGTAGGACTCGATCCCACGACGTTCTGCTTAGCAGCCAACGCACCTAACCACTAAGCCAATGGCACTACACTAATTTTAATTATTAATTTAAAAAACAAAACTGCATATTTGGAGAACGGAGATATTTGGTCGATTTTCGAGGTCCACATTGCAAATATATCAAAAACCACATATCAGATTTCGATAAAAATTCAAACAGAGTTTGCGTGTTAATTTTCTTCTATTTCGGAGACGGGAAAGATTCCTATCGCAAATATATCGAAAACGGAACAAACGATTTCGATTGAATTTCGCAGAGAATATGTTTTATTCAAAAATTTAGTCCGATCCGATCTTGTACTTCATTTTAATGCAGAGATAATATGCATTTGTCCTATTTGGATTTGATTAAACTGCATATCGAGTTTTTCATCGCATATATCTTGAAAAGGGCATTGGCGTTTTCAAACAAATTTTTAATGGTAAACTCGCAAGTTTATTGTAGAAATATGTAACCTTTGATGTTTTACTCATATTTCGAAGAATGAAGATAAGGTTAGCACGTTTTAATTTTTAAATTTAATCTTTATAGAAGTTCCTCAAACAAATATTTAGGTATCTCTAAGACATCATAACCAATTTCAATCAATCACACAGAGAATTACAAATGTGGTTTATATTTTAACACTCCTTCAAGCAGAGATGTGATTCCTTTTTCTAGTTTTCTATTGCAAATATCTCGAGATTACATCCGCTGCTTTCAAACAAGTTGCAAATGGGGCACAGCATTTCAAGGTTTTCCCTTTCATTTCGAAGTGCGGAGAAATATAGTTACCCAATTTTTATGAGCATCCTTTTTTACACGCTCTCTTTCCAAAGATATCATTCAACAGCTCTCATCATATTTTTTGAGATGAAAGCCATTCACTGTTATTTTCTTTCACACGTTTCTCGAAAGGAGTTTTTTTGTTTCGTAGGACAGAACACCGAACAAAAATTGTTAAAATTGTGAAAACTGACCCTGCTAACAATCAGTGTGTGATAAGAAAAATTTATAAAACCAATTAAAATTTTTATGTTAAAACTTGTTTTCAAAGAACTAAACTTAAAACTCGTCACCATCAAAAAACCATATCAGAGACAAAGAGTTACAAGTGCAATTGCAACTGTCCACCAATAAACAATTTCTAATTACAAAATTAACCGAAAAGACATGAAGACACCAGGCAATAACAGGTAGAAGTGCGACTTGTATTTCGCAATAAAAAAAAATACGATTTGAATTTGATTATCAAATGATTAAACAACGATGAACGACGACACACGTTGACGAATGCTATCAGCGGTACAAGATAATATTTCAACGGGCTTGCTTGCGGTAGGTTATGAATTGATATGACACAAGTTTCTTGGGAATTTCGCAATCTATCGATATCATGGCAATTCTCAAAGGCACACTTACATTTTTCACTTTTATATAATCCCAGAGATTCCATGTTGATGATTTCTATTATATCTATTCCTTTCAGTTATTGTAAGTTTAAGATTCGGTTATTGTTATTTTTTTTTTTTTGTTTTGTTTTTTTGGGTATCACTAAAATTCCGTTTCATTCACACTTTTCTAAGATCCTTTATTCATAAAAAAAAAAAAATGTCCACGGATGAAATTGTTGAATGACAAGATGTATCTATAGTTCAGAGAGCGCCGTGTTATTTGATCCGCGAATCGACTCAGACTGTATACGGTATTTAATAATTGCAGAATTTTATATATTCTATCTTGGGCGATTTTTTTTCACACTTTCAGTCTTATATTTATAATCTAAACACAGATAAGCGTGTCTTAACTTTTCTTTTTCCCCAAATAATGACGTATCGATTGAATGTTGATGACGGAATAATTATTAAGAATCAAGAACGCTTATGTTGTGTTTGTTCAGGTTTCTATAATGTTAAATATTGTCTTGTTTATTTAGTATATGGGATTATGTGTATGGGTGATTGCGTAGGCCGATGAAAAGAAGATGGTGGTGATGGTTGTTGCGTTGCTGAATGTTGGGCGGATATGAGGATATATGGGAATGTTGCCTTATATGGGAGTTTGTTTTTTTTTTTTTTTTTTAATTTGTACATATTTAGCTGTCCGAATCTCACCCAATGAACGTTGTATATAGGAGAGAGGATCCTATGGGATATGGATTTTGTAGGTAGAATATCGAAGTGGTAAAGGATATTCAGGTAGGAAGATGTTGAAAACTATAAATGAACATAAATACATAGAATTCATTAGTCTGTACTACTTATTTTGGATGTGGGATGCTCATAATGAGGACAATTTTGTGTTGTTTACCTAACACGAAGGAATATGAAAACAAGAGCAATACTTATAGAAGAGGGTTGAAGTCGGTGGGAAATTGTTGCTTGTTAAAATAAACTGTCACGTGGATTTTTTTGTTTGTTTAGAGTTGTTGTGAAACAGCATACAACATTTTTCGAAATCAGAGAGATACATATGTAGGTATACGTTTTTCATTAGGCCAGCTAAGGAATTTTGTTCCACCCACTATTATTTTTTTGTAGATTTTTTGAAATTTGAAACTAGAACTGTATATGCGTATGAGCATGTGTACCTACAAATAAAATGCACAACTTGGTTGTAAGAACTTGCCCCGATAGCAAGAAGCATTTAAGTTGAAACAAAACAAACAAACAAAATAAGCAAACAGCAGAATTAAATATCTTCCCACATAAAATTAAATGACTTTTATTTTTAAGTAGTTACTTAGAAATAAATCGTCCTATTACAAAATTCTCATAGCGCTTTTTGTACTCCAGCTCAGCCCCAGATCTAAGGAGAAGGGAGGGGAGCAGACCGGTGCCTGTGCCCTGGGCGGCAATTTCGGAGGGCGACCAATAATTCCTTTTTTAAATGGTACTAATACCCACGGGGCTTATTTTTTTTTTTTTTAGGTGGGCTTTAATTCCAATTTTAATTGGAAATAAAACCCACATGTGAAACAAATTCAAGAAAACTCAATACCTTATGATGGTGACGTTAAATAACGACGGCATATGGCCTTATTTCCATTTCTTATGGAATTAAGACCCTTACAAGGGTTGCGGTCTTATTTCCATTGCAACTTATTTAATAATAAATGCCTTATTTCGGTTTTTCTGTTTTGGTTAGAAACTTGGCGCAGGGAAACTCGTCACGAAGTCATAAGACTCGAAAATAATTCTCGGAACTTCTGACACACTATGGAGAGTCATAAGTGCCGAATTCGATTTAGGAATTATAAATCTACTATGGTAGGTCAGTAGCCCCAGTTAAATTTTACTTTTTATGGGACAAAAGTCGCAAATGAAAAAAAAGTTAAACAACGAATGTTCATGCTAAAAAATAAACAAAAAAATTTAAATTCCTGTATGTATACACATTAAATGCAACTACTGAAAAATCTTATAAATAAATAGGACCACGTTACTTTATTCGCCGTCGACAAAATGGTCAGAGCAATTAATTTTTCAAAGCTGTTGAGGTTTCCTTTTATTTGAAAAGCAACCACTACACATCCTGTAATGCAATGAAAGATTTTTGCAAGCATTTCAATGATTCATTTTCAGTATCTTTATGAATTTTGACTGAGAATGAGGCCGATACGTAAAATTCAAGATCGATTTGATTTATTGTGAGCGAAGGGATGTGAAAATAAAAAAATTCGCGCGAATTTTTGGGGTGTGAAAATAAAAAATTCGCACGATTTTTTTTTATTTTCACACCCCAAATTGATTCTCTTTTGGGCAAAATTTGTTCCGCTTTCGTCCATCCATATTTCTGATGCAGCTTTTAATGCAATTTAAACAGCTCTTTTATTTTAGGTGACAGATATAGATGCTACAAGATGATATTGGCTTCAAGTATTGTAGAATGCCGTACCCTCACCGAACTTTGACATCCCAGAGTGCAGAAGAACGTTTGCATTGGAAAATGTTTTCTTAACGTCACATAGATTTAGAGCATGCGGTATGTTTCAGCCGTTATGCACATAATAAAAACCTAGAAAATATGTAAAAACTATCCACTTTTTTTTAAATTTAAATCGCGAAGGTTGGAAGCCCTGAAATTGATTTCTGGACTGATGACCCATCAAGTGGGTTAGTAGTCCCAAAATAAAATTCACGCCAGTGTTCACACCCGAGGGTGAAATTGTCACTTCCGAAATAAAATAACACTGGCGGGTTTTAGTGCCAATTTCAAATGGCATTAGCACCCGCGGGACCTTATTGCCAATCCAATTCAAAAAGGAATTAACAGCTGCGGGGGTAAATTCCGTTTGTTTTTGTAATTAACACCCGCGGGCGTTAATGCCATGCGTGGTAATTCACTGCACCGGGTATGCAATATTCCAGACCATGTTTATATACGTTTTAGATTTGATTTTCAAATTTTAATATTGATCCTTTTCTGAGATACAGAATTTTGAAAAAGAAAAAAGTTTAAAAATATCTACAATATTTTTCTTTTTTTTAAAGACATTTTGCATCCGTTTTTTTTTTTTTGGTTTTTGACTAAAGGCACACAAAGGCATTGAATTTTTAAAACAAAATTAGTACTTAAGTACATACAATTTTGAAAAAAATGTATTCAAAAATGTTTTTTTTTTTAATTTTGAGTTTGAATTTTGTTTTTTTTTACTATTCGTTACAGCAATTTAATTTTAAAATAAAATAAAAGAAAAAGTTTTTGACTTTCCAGAAAGGTATAGCACGGTGTTGTAAGCGAAGCCTTTGATTTTTAATATTTTTCTTACAAAATAAGTCAATTTTTCAGAAAAATCCGGCTTAACTTTGTTCTTGTCCAAACTCAACCTACACAATTAAGCTTTTTGGTCCAACGCTCGTGAATCACTCTGTTCATGACACATTGTGTTCCTAAAAAAAGTAGACTGACTGACTTTTCAAGTAAATTGTTAGCAATAAAACGGTTCAATGAGAGGTACCGTTTTGGAGCAATACAAAAATATTTTTCTTACATCAAAAATACCAGTGCAGTGTTCCGAAAAATGTACGAGGATGTTTCAAAAAATCCTAGGAGCCGTTTATGAGAAAATTGAAACTATTTGGACGTAGAAATTGAACGGTGGCTAGCCTAAATTTTAATTTTAAAAGTAAAATTAAAAAAAAAAAAACGACTCACCCTAATTTGTTCAAAACCACTATATCTAAAATTTGGAGTCAATCGAACCAGTGCGGTTAAGGGTGTAGGTGCGTTTACAGACAGACAAACAGACGGACCGAATCGCCGGACCTAACTCTTTCGACTACTCTAGCATCGTAATTCGTAATGTCATATTTGATTAGAATTTCAAGTTTTTTTTTTTACGAGTACTTACAATTCTTGCCACATGTTCCATATATAGGTATCGCAACTAAAAATGGTAAGCTTTGAAAAACTTTTTATTTCATCTCAATCCGACGACTGAAATACGGCCTTATAAGAAGCACTAAATTTTTTAATTTTATTAATGGCGGTATTTTTCAGTTTTCGCATTGCCTAAGAAAAATTGAAGATCCGGGGCTGCTCCTGCTACCAACCCAAACCTTTGCACATTACGAAAACTGGAAATGCAATGCTAGTTTTTAGTACGTCAGCAAGTGTTTAGGATGGGGTGAAGGTGGAGGAGTGGGGAGGTGGTGGTAATGTCTGCTAACGATCAAGTCCCCAATAATATAGCTTATACCAAAGAATACCCAACATCAATGTCTTAGAACTATTGACAATTCTCAGATAGTTAACTAGTTCACTTTGTTAACATAGTATAAGAAAAGAATAACTCTCACCAATCGCTGCAAGTGAAGCATGGAGAGACTGGTTATGTACAGCGATAGAAGGACCAAGGTCCAACAACTTAGATTCAGGTTCAAAAGAGACAAATCAGATAATTTTATTCATCATAAAGTCCCAACATGTACAAAGTTCACATAGAAACATAGACAGAACGAAACTAAGAATCTTTAAGAAGGAATAAAATTATTTTCTAAAGTAATGTGCCCAGAATTTCCAAATGAAATGTTGGCGGAAAGCTGACAATGTTCTGGTTGTGAAAAGCATGTTTTGCACAAGTCCAGTCCAAGGATACATAAGGTACCTAATGCGCCTACAAAAAGTTGCATACATGAAATATCTCCTTGTGCTAGTTAAAGTGTGTTGGTGGATAATAAATATACAAATAATAATTAGACCAGATGAACTTGTTGTTGTGAAAATAAGAGAAAAAAGAAAAAAACGTGCCAGTGAAAAAAAAATGTATTAAAATCACATTTTTGTTATGTTAAGGATGTCAACCCATCCACTACAAAACGCAAACATACATTGCTCTTCAATACCTACACATTGGATGTGGACATTGGCATAAGAGAGGTTGTTTGATTACATTGGAAATTAATTAAAAACAAAAACATAAAGATTATTTGTTGAGCACCTTCACCCTTAGTGTTATTTTTTCAAAGAGTGGCAACCTAAAATCTCGACTTCGTGTTAGAGATGTGTTCGATAATTTTGGTGATTGAATTGATATTTTGTTTACTTTATGTCCTTTGTGTGGTAAGTCTTCTTTTTCTTATACATGCTTGTTTACAATGCCAGCCTATTGTAATTGTTCAGACTTATGTAGGCGCTTTGCATAGATATGTAGGCATCAAGATTAAGTCAGATTGCTTGGGGTAAAGTGACATTAATTTTACAAGAGTTTATTAAGGATTTCCAGTTGTATTTAAACCCAAAATTCAAAACCAAAAAAAGAACAGAAAATTGGAAAGCAAACTTTACAAATACAAAACAGGACCCGAAAAAGAGACACAGGTGCTGTGAGTTTGATCGATGGAAACAGAGAAACGGTTAATCGTATTGGTGTGAAATTTTTCGATAATCCAGGAAATTTTATGGACTTTAATAACTTTTATCTAAGATCTGCCTTTATTTTTCTTGTCAGTCAATTTTGAGCAAAGATATTAGGATCCAAAATCAAACCTGTGTTTTTGCATTTAAACCCAGTTTTTTACTTGCGACATATAGAATATATGGCAAGTATTGATAGAGAAGTCGAAAAAAGTGGGTCCGGCGATTCCGTCTGTCTGTCTGTCGGAAAGTTTACAGGCATCTACAGCCTTAACTACTGGTCCGATTGACTTCAAATTTGAAAATTAGAGGTTTGAGCAAAAACTCATGTCCCAGTTTTTTTTATTTTTGTTTTAAGATCAAAATTTAGGGTAGCCACCATACGATTTTTTTGGCCAAAAACCAAAACTTTTTTTTCTCCAAAACGGCTCGAACGATTTTCTTAAACTTCCTCGAGTTTAATTTTTTTAAACATTCATATGTTTTATGTAAAAAAAAATGTTTGTATTGTTCCAAAACAGTACCTCCCATAGAACCGTTTTTTTGTTATTAGATTTTCTCGAAACATGAAAGTCCGATCAGCGTATTTTTTTTTCGAAAGTATATATATCTTGTTGAAATAATATTTTGTATTCAAAAAAATTTCAATTTTTTTTTTTTTGGATTTTTAAAAAATATTTTTAAACTTTTTTTTCAAAATTCTGTATCTCGAAAACGGATCAATTTTAAAAATCCAAAATTAGGTATATATGCATATTTACATGGTCTTGAAAACTGCATACCCATATTAATTTTAGGACATTTTTGAAAAAATGTA
>CAKKXW010000010.1:341553-363350 GCA_920937365.1 Sphaerophoria rueppellii | reverse complement strand
GCACCTCCATTTTAGTACCTGGACCTTTAAATCAAAGGCTCATATATAAGGAGTCATTCACTTGCACGACTGGATGTGGAAGTTCACCACGGAGACTCTCCAAGAACAGTTAAATAACCGTACTTGGACGCCTGCACACCCTCTGTCAAGTATATCCACATTGATTGAAGGGATGAACCAGCCAATCAAGGGATATACCCAACTGGGCGTCTAATTTCATTAACGTCTATCCACTTTCGGTATTCGTTGATCGTTTTTTCCTCATTTAATATATCCTTAGATATATTATCTTTTAAGGATCGCATCAATCTTCATTATACGTCCTGCTTCAATCCGTCAATTCCATTAGACTAAAGCTGATTACGTCCGCAGGTTCATGCCAATAAATTGACAAGAACCTCTCAGAGGCACCACTTGAAGGTGTAGGTCAGCACGTTCACTTACTGAGGAATATATACTCGGAAACTAAATTTCCAGGTCCATGATTTTACCTCCACGTCGCAGAAGAGGAAGACCGAGACCGCGACTCTGGTGGAGCACACAGGTATGGTAGAGGACCTGAACCAACTTGGCGTGCGAAACTGGAGACAGTTAGCCAGGGACCGATCGGCTGGAGAAGTTTGTTGGGTGAGGCCCTGGTCCCCACCTGGTCTGTAGCGCCACCATAAGTAAGTAAATAAGCCTGACCTTTTTGGTAAGGCTTTGGGGAGACTAAGAGACTGGCGTAAGGAAATGACGTCGTACATTTTTCGAATTTTCTTTATTACGCCATGTCGGGTTTACATTTCGAGATAATTTTTTCAATGGATGCAAAACTTGTAAGAAAAATTAACTTGAAATTTTTCGTAATTTTTAGAGTTTTCCAATAAGTTTTGCAATTAATTTTCGATATTTTACCGATTTTCTTATTTTATAACTATAAGGTAGAGTTTCTACAGAAGCCATTCCTTAAAAAACTCTCTATCTACCCTGAAAACGTTGGATCGGTTAAGAGCCTTTACTGGACATATCGTGACATACAAACAAATAAGAACATACATCCATTTCTATTGACATAAAGGGTGTTTAATTTTTATTTCCACTTCACATTAATCGCAGATAAACTTTTTGACTCACATGCAAAGTAATTTATCCGTCTTTGCCAATTCTCATGAAACTAAGAATCATTATCTCCAACATATTCAAAGACCTGCCCTAAGGTAAACCTACTTAATAATGAATGAAAATTGTAACCATAAACAATAATAGTTTATTACCTGACTCATCTTATTAACGTTAGCTCAAAATCACTTTGCTAATATTATAATCGTAAACAAACTCAAATAAAGAGTATTAAACTCTATTAAAACAGTGTGAAGTGATTCTCTCATTTTTATTTAAAATAGTTAGCGGCAACGTCCAGAACCTACATAGTGAACTTTAATGTTCCATTGACGCAATTATTTCGATCTTAAATCCGTTTGAAATCCGTGTGAGTTGCTGTAAACATACAAAATCAAAACAAAACGTTGCTGTTCTATAAAAAACTTAATGATCTTGCTCGATTTTATTTAGAAAAGTCGCAAGCTTTTGAGGTGTTAAGAAGTTCATTCAATATTTCAAACAAATTTTGCATATTAGAATGAGTATGCAAGTTCCGTAATATCGGACAATATTCAACTTTTAATATCACAATTGTTTACCATGACTCCACCCTGGCCTGGTCAAAAGCATGACTGGTTTTTGTGGGTGAATCCCAATGACTTACTTAAAAAAAAAAAAAACAATCGTCATTTTGCAAGATGTAAGAAATCGCCGCTGCGGCGCCGCACGCCGGCAAACTCCCAGTTGGCATATTGCACTTGTGGAACATTCAATTTTTAATTTTAACCAAAACTCAAAATGAGCCCATCATGGGTCATAATTTTAGTATGAATCATTTAATCAGCCAACCACAAAATTGTTTAAATATGATCTGAATTTTGAGACCGGAAATTGGAATTGCCTTCGTCGTCGTCAGTGTGTTGAGTAATCACGCCTGGGAATGCGATGATTTGGCTTGTATCCACTCGAACAGCGTGTCTTCTGCTTTGACCTTCGTTACCGATTTTTGTTTAGTGTGTGGCGTACGCAACATTTTTGTTAACAAGTTTCATCTTGTCTTTTCTTCGCAGCTTCAATCATAAGCCATCAGAACAGAATTAGTTATCAAAATCAAAATCGTGTTAGACACGATACACTTTACACGTCACCGTGTGTATTCCGCTGTGTAGGTGGTCGTTGTATTTGTGTATTCGATGGGAACCGAACAATAATTAACATCCGACTTGGATGATTCACTTTGAAAGTTGCACCAAAGATCAAAACTCATCATTTGGCATGTGGTTGAAGCACTTCCGTTTTTAATATCTCCAAAACAATGTTGATTGACAAATTTTGAGCTCTGAGCTTTGACAACATTCGTGCTTAATCATTGTTTTGTTGACTTAATAGCACGGCGGAACAAGTGTGCCAAACACAAACCAACGTCAGAATTCTCAAAAAGACGAGATTGTAAAAATGTATGGATAGAACGATGAGGTGGTGATATTTTGACCTTTGGAACGGATTGATTGAATGGGTTGTTGTGTTGTTCTATTTGTTTGAATATATTTTTCGCATCGATCGTTTGGCAATTTGACGGCAAAAGCAAGAAGAAAGTGAAATATTTTTAACGTTTAAATATTTGAAAAAATAAATGATACATTTTTTAAGGAAGTATGGCTTATGAAATACTCATTCTGACGTGAAATTTGTAACGAATGAGTTTTTGTAAGTGAGTAATGCACTACTGATGACATATTCTTGCTTATTTGCACAACAAGCCTATATGCAATGAGAAGGTGAGTGGGATACTGGGCTTACGGTTTTATTTCTCAGTTTCAGCCGGCTGTTCTTAGTTATGGTGTGAAATTGCAAATATTAAGCAAAACTGTCAAAATGTTCACGAGAAAGTATACCTTTATAGCGAAAAAGCAAAATATTTGAACAGACAATGATCCCAGAAGCAATTTAGCAAAAAATTTAAAAACCTTATAACCAAAAAGCCAGAGAGTAAGAAACTAGCTACTAACATAAATAGCTAGAAACAAAATTTGAAAAAGACCAGCAAATGCTCGATCTTTATTCCAAATCTGAAGGCTCTGAAACAAAAATGTTTTTGGGCAGTTTTGGTAAAGGGTCCGCCAAGTTTTTTTTTTCAACATTCAGCTCATGTCTGATTTGACAGATAATTAGTTTTATCTTTCCGCTAAACGAATTTGGTTGTGTATACGCTTGAAAAACTCTGGGAAATATTGCGACATTACTTTGAAAATCATGGTAATGTTGCAGAATGTGTGCAAAAAATGCTTACGGATTTTGTAAGAAGAGAAGCACCGTCAGCTCCGTATGATCGTTATCTTGTGAAAAAAACTGGCATTCTCGTCGATAAACCAAAGCTTGAAAAGCCAAAAACAGTGCGTTCACCCGAGAAAATTGCTGCTGTGGCAGAAAGTGTGCGTGAAGCGCCATCAACATCAATTCACCGTCGCGTCGTTTCCAACAATTGAACATTTCGGAGACTTCATTGAGACGAATTTTGACTAAAGACCGTGCTATGACGCCACACAAAGTCCAATTGGTTCAGGAGTTGAAGCTAACTGACCATACAAGGCATTTTTGCTTCGCTAAGAAGGCCTGCGATCGACTCAGAGAAGATGCTGATTTTGCCAAAAAAAATCATCTTGTCAGATGAAGTCCATTTTGATCTTGGCGGGTATGTAAAAAAGTAAAATTGTCCTATTTAGGGCACAGAAAACCCCTCACGCATACATTGAAAAACCAATATACCCAAAACGAGTCACTGTTTGGTGCGGATTTTGGCCCAGAGGCATAATTGGGCCATTTTTCTTTGAAAATGAGCAAGGAGTGGCCGTTATGTTGAACGAACTTTTGTTCACACAAATTATAGAGGATGATATTGGCAACATTTGGTATCAACAGGACGGCGCTATGAATGAACCACACAGCCGAAACTTAACTCTATGGTTTGATCGCTTTATCAGCCGCAGAGCCGATGTCGTTTGGGCACCTCGGAGCAGCGATTTGACACCGTTGGACTATCATTTGTGGGATACCGTAAAAGATAAGTGTTACGCCGACAAGCCAGAGACAATTGACACTTTAAAGGACAATATTCGTGAAGCCATTGGTGGTAAACAGCTGCAGACAATCGATAATGTGCTTACAAATCGGACCGATCTTGTAGGCTTCTGCATGGCTAGCCGAGGCAGCCATTTATATGAAATCATTTTGCATTATTAACCGGAAAGATCAAATCAAACTAAGTTTTGCCGTAGCTTTGAGGACCAGGATGAAAACGAAACGGTCCCACACTTTCTCTGCCATTGCCCGGCCTTGGCTAGGAAAAGAGCACTCAACTTAGGTAAAGAATTCTTCAACGGTATTGAGGAACTATCAGAATTCAAGATCAAAGACATGATCTCATACCACAATAACACAAATTGGCTTTAGTTCTGAGGGATTTGAACTCTTTAACGGCCTAGCAGTAGTGTAGTGTCCGTAGCTTAGTGGTTAGGTGCGTTGGCTGCTAAGCAGAACGTCGTGGGTTCGAATCCTACTCAGGCCCAAAGTTTTTATTTCATCTTTCACGGACACTGCCTCTTGCGAAGAGCTGACAAAACTTCCAAGAGTATCATCTGTCATGAAAAAGTGCTTCTCAACTTTGCCGTTCGGAATCGGCGTAAAATTGTAGGTCCCCTCAATTCTTCACACGCACCTAGAGAATTGTTGAATGAGAGTAAGCCACTTAGGCCTTGGCTCTTCAAGAGCTGTCGCGCCACTCTATTTTTATTTTATTTAACGGCCTAGCAATTGCTGAGAACATGCTGTTCATCCCTGAATGTACGGGGGCGATGACAATTTTGGGTCTAGTTTTCATAAAAGTTTTCTTTCAAAAGGAACTGGTCGACCATGCCATAGCATCTTCCTTTTAATTTTTATATTTAAATTAATAGCTGTTTTGAGTAAGAAAATCTCAAAATAACACTTTTTTCTTGTTACTCACTGAGTTCCTTAAGCTGTCTTCGGAAATAAATCATTTTTCTAATGAAAATCAATTCGCAATCATAATTTTCATATGTTTCTACGCATAGCATTGCTATCAATAACACACTTTAACGTCTTTGATCCTCTATGCACGTATTTCACGTGTGATTCATTCAGTAAATTGGAATGTTACAAGGTGAGTGATATGGAGAAGTAAGATAAGGATTTTTGTTTCACTGTTTGAGTTCCGGTTAGCATGTGGGGATACTTGTCTACAATTTGATTGTTATACTGTGTCTTAAATGCCATGTCAGATATAATACAACTCAGTCCTTTGACTGCGACTATTTGTTATAAATATTTTCATTCATAATTCTTATCAATTCGTATATAATAAACACCAAGGATTACATGTATATTCCCACGCACGACTGGGCCACACGAACATTTTGGATTCTACTCCCGCCCCCAAAAAAGAGAAAGATTATGCCAGCAAATAAAGTTTCTACGAACTACTGTCTGGGGTTTGACAATTTCTGAGGTGGTAATAAGGTTTTTTCTCGCAGTTTGTAAAAATAATGATAAAAGGATATAGATTCCAGATGAAATTTTTGTTGCATGGGAAGCGCCAGTGGCTAGGCACTTAATTGACGCCCTTTCGATATCACCATCATATCAGGTGATATTTGTTGAAGGCGCTTTTAACAACGTGGACACATCTGCAATCACACCTGCACTGTCAACTCTAAATGTGGAGAGTTCGCTTGGTGAGTTAATTCATTTAATGCTGAATAGCAGAATAATTAACTCAGAACTTGGCGGCTTTTCCGCAAGAAGATCTGTCAGCAGAGGCACGCCGCAACCGATTTGGTCCTATTCACTAGGAAATATAAAATTCCGCACATCAACCATCCTTCTATAAACGGTGTCCAATTAAAGTTTTCAGAGGAAACTAAATATCTGGGTCTTATCTTAGACGGAAAACTGAATTGGAAGAGCAATATATACACGAAAGAATAAGCAAATCTACGGTAGCTCTTTTCGCCTGCAATAAAGCCATTGGTAGCAAATGGGGTCTGCAACCCAGAATCACTCACTGGCTATACACATCGGCAATCAGTGTGTCAGTGGTGTGTCAGTATGGTGACGTAAAAATGAACTGCGATAAGCTTAGTAAAGTGCAACGCTCAGCATGCCAAAGTATAAGCGGATCACTTCGTACGACCCCATCTACGGCACTAGACACCCTACTCTATCTAACACCTCTGGATATAATCAGCAAACAAATAGCTGCTAGTTCTGCTATTCGCCTGAATGCCTCTTCACAGTGGACCAACAATAACATTGGCCACTCTGTTATTCATAATTATTTAGAATCACTTCCAAGACACAAAGACTACACCGTTCCTCAACTACAGTTCGATAGGAAGTTTCAAACTTCTATCCCTTCCCGATCCTTCTGGGAAAATAATATATTCCTGGAAGACGAGGCAATCCACTTCTATACAGATGGATCGAAAACTAGTGATGGGGTTGGTGGAGGTGTGTACTCCGAACGACTAAAACTAAGTCTCTCATTCAGCCTTCCAAATCATTGTAGCGTGTTTCAGGCAGAACTTTTGGCGATTAAGGAGGTCCTGTCTTGGCTCAGAGAAAACGTGGTATCCACATCTGATATCCAGATTTTCTCAGATAGTCAGGCAGCTATAAAGTCCCTGGACTCCGTCTCTACAAACTCGATTACGCTCCAAAACTGTCGATCGTCTCTACAAACTCGAATACGCTCCAAAACTGTCGATCGTCTCTAATGGAGATGGCACAACAGCCGGGCCATAGAGACATTCCAGGAAACTGCAAAGCCGACGAACTCGCCAAACATGGTACAACATTACCCATTAAACCACAAATGTTGGTATACCAATCGCTACATGTAAGCTTTTGCTACAACAAGATGCTATTAAGAGAACTAACATCAGGTGGAATAACATAACCACCTGTCAGGTAACGAAAAACATTTGGCCTAATTTGGACTTAAAGAGATCTATAGATGCCTGATATCTCTAAGCAGAGTGCATATAAGCTCCTTAATTGGTGTCATTACTGGACACTGTCTAATTGGAAGACACGCTGTGCGACTGCGCTTATTTTCTAAAGATTTCTGCAGAAGCTTCATGGATGAGGAGGAGGAGGAAACAGTTCTCCACCTCCTCTGTACCTGTCCTATTCTGGCTCAGAAACGTATGATTCACTTAGAAGAATACTTCTACAATGATCTAAACAATTTCGTACATATTAATATAATTAATCTTCTACGTTTCGTAAGGAACTCTAATTGGTTTCAATGAGCTTTCGAAGAAAAGCCTTTCTAGATTCATGTGGTGTCACAATGGGCCTTTGACTGGCCTAAGTGTGTCTTTGAACATCCATGACAGCCACTTTAACCTAACCTAGATGATATTTGTGTATCTATCAAACGACCAACTTTAAACGATGTTCTATGATAATAATTATGATCGAATTCGTGGGATCTTGTTCTCAGCTCTTAAGCCTCTATTTTATTATATGAATTGAATGTTGTCTAATTTCTGTTTATCAAGTTTGACGTATGATATGCTGTCACACAACAGTGGATCACTGAAAATATTGGGCTGTTTGATTTTTCCTTAAAATATATTCACCAAATTAATGTTCCTTTAAAATTCCTGCAGCACAAATAATTATTGTTGTAAGTTACGTTTGACTTGCGAAGTTCGATAGCTAAACCTACGATTGATCTGCAAAACGCAGTTATTTAAGAGCCCTTTGCTTAAATGGAAGAAAGGGACCCTATCAACAAGACTGTGCTGTTCGTATGTCACCAGGCTGTATCTCATTTCACAGATGATGAATTCCACGTTCCGCTATAACATCTTACAGAAATGTAACAGAACCATGCGTGCGATGTGTACTTGGCAAGTTTTTTTTTATTATTAAATTTCAGCCCGTCATTATATTTATTATATCCAACTGCCATTTACCTTGTCTGAATATAAACAGTTTTTTTCCTAACAATTCTGAACAGAAGCCACAATCCACCGATTTAAATTTCAGACCTCAGACTAAGACTTTGTTTCTCCGAACCTTTGTCCTTTCCTAGACGATGGCCTAAGTCGCCAGTGCTGTTATGTACATGTTGATTGTTACATTCATGTGAGAAGTACTGTAATTATAATGTAGTAACAGTAGTGAAGTAAAGTTCCGGAGTTTTAGAGCCAACGCAACTGAGGAAAATCGAAACAAGTTAAAACAAGTCAGGAAGGCCTGCAATCCCATATCCGTCGAACCAAATTTGTACGTGACCAAAAATTAATTCCAAAAATACTGCAATGTCCCAAAGGCAGTAAGAACTTTTGGTAATTTGTAAAAAATATGAAGAATTCTTCTTCTTCCTCGGTCCCTACGCTCGTTGGCATTGAAACTCCTCTCTCCCGAAAGCTTACCTTTTTGCTAGGCTGTTCGGCGCCAACTCTTCGCTGCCAAAGAGTGTCATGACTTCGCCTGTTCTTGAGCGCGTCAATGAATCCATTAGACGAAACTGCTTCCGCATTTGTGCTGTGGTGAGAGTCTTTAGAATCTCAACATACATAAATCCGCTGATGCGGATGGTATCCACGCTATTGTTCTGAAGAGGTGTTCTTCCACGCTGGCAAAACCATTGCGTAAACTTTTCCATCCCAAAAAGGCGAATCTTATTCTCTCTCCAATTATCGTCACATTGCACTTACGTCCCTTCTTTTTAAGGTCATTGAAACGCTCATAAACTATCAGGTCAAGAAATATCTCGAAGACCGAAAGCTTCTGAATGACCGGCAGTACGGCTTTCGCAGCATCAGGTCCACTGGTGACTGGTGATCTGATGGTTTATCTCATCGAACAATGAACAAATCTTTACATCGTTTTGGAGAAAGCAAGATTGTTGCAATTGATATTTCAAAGGCATTTGATAAAGTCTGGCATCTTGCTCTTTTATCGAATATGCGTGCTTTTGGTATCAATGAATTCCTCCTTCGTTGGATTAGAAACTTTCTTTCGAACCGTTCAATATAGTTGTATTGGACGGATTCAAGTCTGAAATCCACAATATAAATGCTGGTGTGCCCCAGGGCTCCGTTTTGTCGCCGACCCTCTTTATCATTTTTATTAATGATCTCCTGTCTGTTACTTCTAATCCAATAAATTGTTTCGCTGACGATAGTACCCTTAGCTTCTCATATTCGTTTCCAGACTCACATCCTTCCTCTTCGGATGCGGAACTGCAACGATAAAATATGATAAGCTCGTTAAACTCTGACTTAAACAGTATTGTACAATGGGGAATAAAAAGCCGAGCAGAGTTAAATGCTTCGAAAACTCAAAGCTGTCCATGAGTGCCACTTGCATCAATGAGACCGAACATCTCGAGATTCTCGGTATGTACATCACTGACCACCTCTTGTGGTCCGAGCACATACGCAATGTCGCCAGAAATGCAGCAAGATGTTTGGGTTTCTTAAGACGGTGCAAGAAATTTGTCTCCCCTTCTGATTTATCTATAAAACCTTTATCCGTCCGAAGTTTGAGTACAATTCCCACCCTTGTGCTAGGCTCCATTCACGTACTTGGATGGTTTACAAGGAAGAGCCGTCAGAATGATCGGTGATAGAGACATCACTGATTCACTCACTTCCTTAGACCACCGTCGGTCGTAGCGTTTCGTTTATCTTTCTGTTTTATCGTTACTTCTACGGTAAGTGCTCTAGAGAAGTAGCCAAATGCATTCCTCCCCTTAAATAATTCAACCGTAATACCCGTGCTTCCATGAATGCCAATCAGTTTACCCTCGAGCCCAACAGCGGACATACTCTTAAGAATAGAGAATCATTTTTAGCCGTATTACGAGAATGTGGAACTCTCTTGCACACTCTGTCTTTCCCAGTCGTTACAATGTTCAAGAAGAAGACCAATGTACAACGATACCTACTTTCCTACCCGTTATTTTCTTCCTAATGCACTCACTGCGTCTCTGGCATAAAAAGGGTATAAGAAAATCCCTTGAGTGGGTGCATATTATAAAAAAAAAAAAAAAAATGTGATAGTTTACATTTTCTAGTCTACGTCTTTATCACCCCGTTTTTAGCACCTCAACATTGATGACATATCGATTATAAGGCTGCCTTTTGTTTTCTTTTATGTGGCCAGTAGTTTTGGATTTATCAGCGTAAACTAAAGACTTCAAATAAAACAGTCAAGCGATCAACTTACGGGTCCGTAACGTGAAACCTTAAAACTATGCAAGTACCTACTACCTCCTGCACGTTTTCTTGAATATATTACTTCAACGAGCTGTGTGTAATGTTGCGCTCTCTCTATGCTAAGCTGATGAACGTAAAAGTCGGTTATAATGGCTCACCATTACCTATTTGAATCTTTGTGGCCAGCAACGTTTTTTAAGTAGTACCGACCAATTATTCCGCAAACAGTCAGTTGTTGATACAGCATTGTAGCGGTGTCGCAAAATAAATATACTTGAGGATTGACAATTTTTTTTAATGAAGTATCCATTCATTGCTAAAAGAAATTGAAATATGGAAAATGGGATTAACGGCAATCTAGTTTTGGACCTATACGTCGAATTTGAATCTACGCCTTGCTATAGGTGATATTTTTTCCCTCAATTCTTGACTAAATTGGATTTTATAAGCACGCAAACCATTTCGAAAAATCTTCTTGAGGTCGATAGCGTATAGACTTATTCGTGTTTTACTCTACGCTTCGCTCTACAACAGCTATACGACGAAGCGCGTCTTGTGCTCTTTGCATGCATGTTATCTTTAAGTGTTAACGAGTTGCGAAAACGTTACGTATTTAGAACAGAACCATTATTTTCAAAATAAATTTGCACAATTTTGAAGCATTGTTCAGGCGCTAGGTTTTATTGACAAAATTATCGCCAGATAAAATAGTAGTAGATAGTAAGAAGTAGTTACCAAACTTAAGTTATATGAATCTAAAAAAACTACCTATATATATAAAGGGTGGTTAAATTTCAAGGGCCGATGTTGATTTTGAATAAAACACAATCTATTTAGGAAATTATTGTAATTTTATTTTATTATGATACCAATAGGTATTATTCAATTATATATGGAACAAAATATCGGCCAAATGGGCGCCGCGACTTCGGCGGCACACCTCCATCCGATGGTCCAAATTTTCGATGACGCTGAGGCATAATGGAGGTTCTATGGCATTAATGTGCCGAATTATCTCATCCTTTAGCTCTTGAATTGTTGCTGGCTTATCGACGTACACCTTTTCTTTCAAATATCTCCAAAGAAAAAAGTCCAACGGTGTCAAATCACATGATCTTTGCGGCCAATTGACATCGCCATTACGTGAGATAACACGGCCATTGAATTTGTTGCGCAAAAGAGCCATTGTTTCGTTAGCTGTGTGGCAAGTGGCACCGTGCTGCTGAAACCACATATCGTCCACATCCATATCAACCAATTCGGGCCATAAAAAGTTCGTTATCATCTCACGATAGCGAACACCGCCTAACCGTCCTCATTTTGGAATAAATGCGGCCCGATGATGCCGCCAGCCCTTAAACCGCACCAAACAGTCACTCTTTGTGGGTGCATTGGTTTTTCGACAATCACTCTTGGATTCTCATCCGCCTAAATGCGGCAATTCTGTTTATTGACGAATCCACTGAGGTGAAAATGTGCCTTATCACTGAAGATGCTTTTCTTCGAAAATTGATCATCCACTGTTGCCATTTCTTGCCACCATTCAGCCCATTCACGACGTTTGGAATGGTCAAGAGGCTTTAGTTTTTGAGCCAATTGCACCTTGTAAGTGTGTAAATGCAAGTCTTTATGCATAATGTTCATCAACGACGAGCGTGAGAGGTGTAATTGTTGGGCACGACGACGAGTTGAGGTGGACGGCTCTTCAGCCACAGTATCGCAAACAGCAGCAATATTTTCTGCAGTACGAGTTGTACGAGCATGCACTGGTGTTCTCACATCTTCTACAGACCCACTTTGCTCGAATTTTTCCACGATTTTTGCGATTGTACGCACATTTGGACGATTAAATTTACCAAAAAAAAAATCACGAAGTGCACGATATGCATTTTGATTTGAAAAAAACTTGGCGTTTTGGTGTGGTTCACAATCAACATCGGCCCTTACAATTTAACCACCCTTTATTATAATTATTGAGCCATATGCATAAACGGTAGTAAATGCGTTTACTAGTCAATTTTGATAGTATTTTCTTTTATTCGTATGCATAAACTTCAAGTAAATACTTGAATAAAAGCTTTTACTAGAAGTAAAAGCATTTACTAGGTACGGATAAAAAAATGATATGCATAAAAACTACTAGTATTTACTTCAATTTTTACAAGTTGCTAAAGAGCAGCTTGAACATTTGCTAGTAAATACTTTTGGGTGTTTGAAACGAACATTTTCAAATTTTAAGGCGATCGGTTCAGTATTCTTGTGAAATGGCCGCGTTTTTGCACATGAATACTGAAAAAGTTTACAAGGAACGAAGATCAACAGCTACAATTAATTTCAAAATGCCTTACCGCTTTGAAAAAGAATGTTGAAGAAACATTCTATATTTACTTGAATGTTTTTATACTTTGTTTTTTGTAATTAAGTTTTCTGAAATTGTTCTGTTTTAGAAATAAGTTTTTTAGAATTTTCATTCGATTCAAAGCAGTAGAACAATAAAGAACTTTATATTATATTCTAAAGACTACGGACTTATTATTAAGAACCATAAGGATTTTCAATAAAGAAAATGTTGAATGGCTAAGCCAACATTTTATTGGTAAAAATGCGAGTTTTATAACTATTCATAGTAAATTGCACACAAAAGAGAGGGTCATCATAGAACGATGTTTTGGTCAACTTACACTGAAAAAAAATAACCGTTGTCATATTGACAATTACTGCTTGTTAACCGAAAATTGTCATATTAATGAAAAAAATTATCAATGTTTTATGTAAATTTTCAAAGGTCGGCTCAAAATTTTACAACTTGATAGTAAATGGGACAATTTGAAATCTTCAATTCCTTGTATCTAGTTTGAAAATCAGAGTTCTCGTTTTAACAACTGGAATAATCAAATAGAATATTTTGGTTGTCAAAACAAGTTTTGTTAATTTAAAGTTATCATATTGAAAACTGTGGTTATTAAATACAACAATAGTATTGTCAGTTGAAAAACTTATTTTATTTTCAAATAAATATGACGTCATGAGTTATCAGTCGGTAGTTGCGTCCGCGTGGTAATTCAATCGGACGCTAAAAGTTCTGTGCGAGATTAGCTTAAAAAAAAGTGCATATTAAATTTTGAAAACCTCTCTTATTTTTTAAAGTGGTGTGTTTTATAATAACTTAATGAAATAAATGACCGTGCAAGGAGTTGGAGTCCAAAACAATTCTCTCCGATATTTGAAGGTATGTATGTAAAAGCATATTATAATACAAACAGAAATAGTTAAGCGTTAGTTAAATATTGTATTTTTGATTCGGTATCCTCAAGTTTACATATTTTCGTTAGTTTTCATTAACAGGACGAATAATTGGCATTGAGAGCTCTTGAAAGCTGTGCAAATCGGCGGCGATCGATCGAAATATTAAAAAATGGAAAAGGCCCTCGAGCAGTCAACTATTTTTCTTTTTGTTTATATATTGAACTTTATTATAATTTACTTAAGTATTTAATTTTTTATTGTAAATTTAAATTGCACATTTATTAAAGTAAAATTTTTCCAAAATATTAAATCTGATTTATTTTTTGTTAAAGGTTATGTGAAGGGAATAACTCTGATTTGGAAGAAGTAAGTATACGAGTGCATTTATGGTTTCCTGAACACGGGTGCATCCTTTGAATTGAAAACATAAGGGAAAATGAGACTTGTTTTATTATTGTAGAATCGTTTAAAAGTCTATAATAGTGGTTGTAATATTGAAAATCACAGAAAATTATGGTTTTTATATTGGCAACCTTTATTTTCAAGTTGACAACAAAGATTTTCATTTTCCAACCACTATTTTCAATTTTATGACCGTAGTATTCATTATGATTACAGTGTTTTTCAATTTGAAAACTTGTCTTTCAAGATGACTACTACAATGATACTACCATAGTATTCAATATGGCGACTATAGTTTTTCTTTTGAAAACGCAAATGATCAATGTGACAACTCCGGTTTTCAAATCATCAATTTTTTGATGACGTCATTAAATTGAAAATCTTAAATTATCATATTGACTACGTCGGTCATTGGTTGTAAATTGACAACAAAATATTCAATGTAACGCATAAAATTATCAATATGGCTACCGTTTTTGGTTCAGTGTAAAAGTCGCTTCCCCATATTACAAAACTGTATACGGGTGTAAATGAAAAACGTGGCAACTCGTATAATGGCATGTTTTATTTTTCATAATGTTGCAAAGTATTTGTTTGCAAAGTCGGTTCTTAACATTTTCAATGCCTCATCCTTAGCGACTTTTATTTGAGGCTTTTGAGAGTTGCTCAAAACAACCGAATGCACCTCAAGCATTTTCACAAAATCTAACGTACAATTATTATTTTCGTTTTTTTCCATGACTTTGAATTGAGTATTAGCGAATGAATGAATATTTATAATTAAAAAATAAGTAACAATTACTTCAGATCAAAGTGATGAAATCAAAATAATTAAAGCTAAGTAAAGGATTTTCCTATACATATTTCACCCTTTTCGACCTTTTCTTGTTACTTTGTAAGTCCAGTATTCCCATTTATATTATTCCCATTTATATTATTTTTCAGTTGGTGTAAGTAAATGCCTGAGTATTCCGATGAATATATAGTTTTTACTTGGATGAATCTAGGATTTACTACTAGTTAATGCTAGCTAGCATTTACTTTTTTTTATGCATACCAAATGAAGTAAATATTACAAATCTGAGCTTTTACTTGTTGATCTAGTATTTACTTGAAGTACTTACTACTAGTAAATACTAGATTTGTATGCACATGCCCCATTATTTCTATTAGTATTATTATTTCGATTCAAATAAATGACTAGAAAATAGTGCGTATTCGCCACAGTGACTACATTTCAAAAGACAATGTTTCAGTATATTCATTTAAGAAAAGCGATTTATTATGAAATAAATATTTTAACTTGCCTTTCTTGAGATTTGTATTTGCTTATTCATAAGAATATACTTATGTAAAAATCAATGCTTCGCTTACATAAACTTTTAATGCCTTTTCTCCTTTTAGAGAAGATTTTCAAAAAAACAACGTTGCTCAAAACTGCTTAAAAAATATGGAAATTTTAATATAACTAACATCTCTACACTTTCTCGCAATACGAGTAATAATTATTAGCTGCAAGTTTTAATATCTCCAATATTTCCCATCACATCATTAAAATTCCATCTAATAACCAACATTAATATTAATCTCCACATGTGTAGTTCAGGTGGAGAGGTTATTTCACTCGAGAGTCGGCACCACCATCACTGCCGATACAAAAATATTATCTAATTGAGTCTAGCTCAGGGTGCAATACAACTTATTATTATTTATTACCACTGACTACCTGGCTTAGTATGTAAGTACAAATGTTTCAATTTGTTCCGCACATTATTTAATTTTCCAGCTACAATTCAAATATGTAATAAATACACACAGTGCTATTCCTATTGAGAATAATATTGCATTGCAACTCATAGATGTATCTGTTATTGTACATTATGTTAAGATATTGAAGCTCTTAATCATCCAATTTGCTTAGACGTTGTCCGCCTGTAATTACAGCTTCTTACAGCGTGCCAGGAATTTCCATTTTCAGTTCCATTTCCACTTCGATCAGTCGAAAACCCAACGAACAGGTTGCACTAAGTGAGTGGTTCTGTTGCAGAGTTGCATACGCAACTGGGAGTCCAATTGCGAGTCAAATTACTGCCGCAGTGCCAACTGCCAAGTATGAAATAATTGAGGCAATTCAACACAAAATTGACAGCAATAAAAAATTGTGGATTAAAACCAAAAATGCTGGTAAAAAATGCCTATTGCACGCACACGCGCTAACTATAGTTGCGGGGCTATACAACTTGTGACGCATTGTTTAATTATAAAAGATAAAAACCCACTTGGAAATTATTTTTACTTTTCTTTGTTAATAACTCTTGTTTTCTATTTTTACTTACCTTCTTGATAATAATTATTATTTTTATTGTTTATAAATAGTAAGGAGTTCTATTTTAATAGTAAGTAATCTTATCTATAGATCCTTGTCACTTTTAGGAAAACATCCTTCAACTTATTACCTCCCACGTTTCGTAGAACTCAACCTTCATAAGTGGCACTATAACCGTTTAGTTATAAATCCAAGGACTAAACTAAGGAAAATATTTTACTATTGAAAATTGATACGAATAAATAAAAAAGAAGTCTTTCAATAAAATATATTTATAGCCTTACGCTTACAAGAACCAAAAATGAACTACCAGGGTCAACTTTTTTCGGCTTTGTTGTATTCGTTTAAAAAAAATTTTAAATTTTTGTTTATTAAATATAAACTGAAGATTTTTCCAATAAATTCATAGATAAATTTAATATCGGCTAACCTACTAAATTTTTTTGTCATTCATTTGTGTAAATGTAATGCAGTCATTAAGGGATTTAGTCTAAAAAAGGTACACATATGTATCATCGAACAAAATGTAAATACCTAAGTAAGTACAAAAATCTACTTCGCTTCATTCAAATCAAAAGTAAGTTTCAGGTGTTTCAGAGTCAAACCAACGTAGGAAAACCGGATTATATTTAAGCAAGTCAGGATGGCCTGCAAGTCTTTGCATGACTAAAAATAACGTTAAAAATACTGCAATCTCCCAGAAGCAGTACGTATACTTCCTTTTCCCCGGTCCTTACACTTGTTGACAATGACACTCAAGTTTTAAGCTCTCACGCCAGGCAGTTCGCCTCCAACTTGTTGCTTCCAGAATATGTCCTTACTCCCCCAGTTCTTGAGCGCGTCAATGATTCTATTGGACAAATCTTCTTTTGCACGATTGCTATGGTGAAAGTCCATAGAGATCTCAACACATAAAAATCCGCTGGTTCGGATGGTATCCTCGCTGTAAAGTGTACTTCAACGTTGTCAAAACCCTTGCGTTAGCTTTTACATCTATCCTTTTCTTCTGAGTTTGTTCCGAGTAGTCGAAAACAGAATTTGTCCATCAAATTTCAAGAAAGGTGAATCGTCAAGATATACCTTGCAGGCCGAAAGTTTCTAAATAACCGATAATACGGCTTTCGCAACAACAGGTCCACTGGACACTGGTGATCTGATGGTTCATTTCACCAAACAAGTTGGAACAAGTCTTTACATCGAATTGGAGAAAGTAAGATTGTCGCACTTGATACTTCAACGGAATTTGATAAAGTCTAGTTTTTTGCCTCCTTGAATGGATAAGAAACTTTCTTTCTAACCGTTCAATACAAGTTGTATTACACGGCTTCGAAATCAAAATCTACAATATAAATTCTTCTCATTCTCCTTCTCATCTCAAAACCTTCTCATTTTTATAAATGATCTCTTGTCTGTTATTTCTTATCCAATAAATTGTTTTACTGACGATAGTAGCCTTAGGTATTCATATTCGTTCTCATACTCACATCCCTGCTCTTCGAATGTAGAGCTTACTTACTTACTTATGGTGGCGCTACAGTCCAGGTCGGACCAGGGCCTCACTCAACAAATTTCTCCAGCCAGCTCGGTCCCTGGCTAACTGGTTCAGGTCCTCTACCACCTGTGTGCTCCACCGGAGTCGCGGTCTTCCTCTTCTGTGACGTCCTTCCGGATTGGATTCGAAGACTCTACGAGCCGGAGCATTATTTTCCATTCGCTCAACATGACCCCAACCATCTAAGTCGTTGGACCTTAACTTTTCTGACCAGGTCAATTTCGCAGTACACCTCGTACAGTTCTTGGTTGAATCTTCGTCTCCGTTCTCCATTAATGTAGACAGGACCAAAAACCACTAGAAGAATTTTTCTCTCAAAGCAGCCCAAAGCATTTTCATCAGTTGTTGTCATAGTCCATGTCTCTGCACCATACATGAGGACCGGGATGATGAGGGTTTTATAGAGTGTCATTTTAGTTTCTCGGGAGAGGACTTTACTACTCAATTGCCTTCTAAGTGCAAAGAAGCAACAATTGGCAAGAGTGATTCTTCGTTTGATTTCAGCGCTGCGCTGGTGTTGTTGTCTGATTTGATAGCGGATCCCAGGTAGACAAAATCCTTAACTACCTCGAAGTTAAATCTGCTATGTTGACGTTTGCTTTAAGACGTCAATGTTGGTAGTCCTTTCTTGTCGACAGCATTAACTTGGTTTTGCATTCGTTAGCCGCTAGACCCATCTTCCTGGCCTCCGTCTCAAGGCTCACAAACGCACCACTGACATAACGCTGTCTTCTTCCAATTATGTCAATGTCGTCTGCATATCCTAGTAGCTGGGCGGACTTTTGAAAGATTGTGTATCTGGTGCTGACATTGGAGCTTTGCACAATCTTTTCAAGAATGATGTTGAAGAAATCGCATGACAACGACGCATCGCCTTGTCTATAACCTTTTTTGACATCAAAAGCGTCCGTTAGGTTTTTTCCGACCATGATGGAACAGCGTGAATTTTCCATTGTCATCTTACACAAACGGATGAGTTTTTCTGGGATGCCAAAACTAGACATTGCTCTATATAGTTAGTCTCTATAGACGCTGTCATACGCGTCCTTGAAATCGATGAAAAGATGGTAGGTATTGATTTGAAATTCCTGGGTCTTCTCCAAGATCTACCGTTGGGTGAATATTTGATTGATGGTGGACTTTCCGGGTCTGAAGCCACACTGATACAGACCTACCAGGTTGTTGACGAAGGGCTTCAAACGTTCACACAGTACGGCAGACAAGATCTTATAGGCGAAGTTAAGGAGACTTATACCTTTGTAGTTGTTGCAGTTCAGGGGATCTCCTTTTTTGAGGATCGGGCATACGATGCTGCGGTTCCATTCATTGGGCATGCTTTCCTCTGACCAAATTTTGCAAATGAGCTGGTGCTGTTTGCCCGTCTGCTAGCTTTGCTCGACTTAAGTATAGATATCGCTATCTTCACTACGTCCATGTCGGGTGGGTGGAATTGTTGGCCTTCTGCACTCAAATTGAATGGTTCTGTATCGCTGGTCGTCATCGCCATTATACAGCTTGGAAAAGTGATTTTTCCATATTCTCAGCACTGACTGCGGTTCAACTACGATGTTCCCATGATGGTCTCTACAGGCTTCAGTTCAGGGTGTATAAGCCCTGGAGGTTTGTTCCACCTTTTTTTAGAGCTTTCGAACCTCGTTCCTGTTGTGACATCCTTCTATCTCCTCGATCGCGCGCTTCTCATGCTCGCGAATGTATAGCTGCAAGTAGCATTGTTCAATGGGGAATAAGAAACCGCGTAGGGTTTGATTTTTCGAAAACGCAATGCTGTCTTGAATCATTAAAGCTGGATATACCCTCTTTGGCACTGTCCATGAGTGGCCCTTGCAACAATGAGACCGAACATTGCGAGATTCTTGGTATATGTATCACTGACCACCTAGGGTTTTCCAATAAGAGGTGTTATTTTGAATAGCCCGCTATTTCGGTAGTTTTCAACTTTGAAGCTGTCAATTTTTGACATATGACAAGTAAAAACTACGCCATTAATAAAAATGGAACGATACGCGCTTCAACAATGCATTGAAATTATTAAAATTCACTATAAAAATGGTGAAAATTGGGCAGAGACAGTTCGTAAAACTAAAACATTTTTTTGTCGTCGTGAAGCACCTTGTCGGACTGCAATACAGAAATTGGTGGACAAATTCGAGCTTTTGAGACAAGTTAGTGATGTGAAGAATAAAACCCATGCACATCGCCCAAAGTGTTGAAGAAAACCCAGATTTGTCCATTCATCGTCGTTCTTTGTAATTAGGCATTCCACAAACGTCATTACACCGTATTTTGCATAAAGACTTGGTTCTTAAGGCTTCTTAAGTTCAGTTAACACAAAAACTCAAGCCGGCTGATCATCAACAACGTCATGTCTTTGCTGATTGGATCCTTGAAATGCATGAAAATGATCCGGAATTTCATGAAAAAATCATCTTCACTGATGAGGTCCATTTCCACCTCGGAGGCTACGTCAACAAGCAAAACGGTCGCATCTGGGGCTCGGAAAACCCAAGAGTTATTGTTGAAAAGCCTCTCCATCCTCAACGCGTGACTGTTTGGTGCGGTTTATGGTCCGGTGGGGTCATTGGACCTTACTTTTTCGAAAATGAGGCTGGAGCAACAGTTACGGTCAATGGATTGCGCTATCGAGAGATGATTAATGATTTTTTTATGGCCAGAATTGGATGGTATTGATCTGGAAAACGTCTTTACTTTCAACAAGACTGCGCTACGCGCCACACAAGTAATGAAGACATCTATTTGTTACGGGAAAAGTTTCCGGACTGTGTTATCTCTCGAAGAGGGCAGCCACTTTGCGATTTGGTTATGGAAAATTTCATGAAAAGGATATGGTCCTGTAAGCGTGGTCATGGCGGCCATTTGGCTGATGTTGTATTCCATTATTAATGGCGTATCGATTATTTACCTCAAATAAATGCCGTTTTCTTTGAATATCAAAATAACATCTCGTATTGGAAAACCATATAACAAAAATGGGAATTATATCTACAAATTTTCCAAATTTAAAGTCAATCGAAACATGTGTAGTGTGTGTGTGCACAGACAGGAGGATGATATTGCCGTCTGGGCCCACTTTTTTCGATTTCTCTATCATCCGTGTTTCATCAAAATCTCGACTTCCATTTTCTTACAAATGAAAATTTTGCCTACTGGAAATGATGGAATCTCTGCAGAAATGATAATATACGGGAAAAAATCGCTCTCCGAAATCTTAACCTTTATGTTTAACGAAATCATAAGAACTCAGCAAAACCCTAAGCAATGGAAAGAAACAACCATTACACTTATACATAAAAAAGGAAAAAAAGACGATTTGAACAACTATAGACCTATAAGCAACATTTCGACAATTTATAAGCTGTTTTCAAAAACAATCTACAGGAACATCAAACAAGATTTTAACAACAAACAACCTAGGGAACAAGCTGGATTCAGAGAAGGTTTCTCAACAACAGACCACCTACAGACGATGAATCAACTAATAGAAAAGTGCAATGAATTTCAACAACCAATATACTTTCTATTCATAGACTTTAGTAAAGCATTTGACAGCGTGGAACACGAAACAATATGGACATCCCAAGGGAACCAAAATATGGACCTAAACGTTATAAGGACTATCAAAAACAGATACAAAAATAATGTAGCACAAATAAAAACAGAGAGTACAGGACGTAAATTTAAAATAACAAAAGGCGTCAGACAAGGAGACCCGCTTTCACCTCCACTATTAAGTGCAGTTTTAGAGGACATTTTTCAAAAGATGAACTGGAAGACAAAATATGGTATAAAGATATGTGGACAAGTTCTAAACAACCTAAGATTTGCGGACGATATAGTACTCATATCTACAAAAGCTAAACATATACAAGAAATGACAACAGAACTTACTAGCTTG
>CAKKXW010000010.1:307006-318222 GCA_920937365.1 Sphaerophoria rueppellii | reverse complement strand
AACTAGTGTTATGTATTTTTTTATCAAAGGAAATTTCTTGAAAAATACAGTATTGAAAATACAGTATTTTGCCGTACAGAATTTTACAAAACAGAATTTTGCGTGTCAGTATTTTGTTCATACAGTATTTTGACATACAGAATTTTGTATTTACAGTATAATGACGTACAGCATTATGTTCTTACAGTGTTTTGACCCCACAGAATTTTGTCGTACAGAATTTTGACAAGCAGAATTATGACCCGCTCCCCCGAAAATACCCTGCGTTGCCGGGTTTGGGAATTTCTGCGAGAGAGCTATAGGTAATAACGCCAGAAAATTCATCATTCATCTTGTTTGATGTAAGAGGCCAGGTATAGCGATCATTAAAAACTATCATTAAACATTTTCATTTCGACAATGTGGTGTGATGTACTTTGATTTTACATACAAATCTCATACCAATCGATGGCTAATCCATTGAAATAATTTTTTCTGGTAAAAAATAGTCCAACAAAGGAATATTTTTGATGAACAATGCATTCATTTATTTTACTGATGAAAATTCGTTTTAATGACAAGGTAATAAATTAAATTTCAAAAAATGAAACACTTTGTTCCAGTGTTTTGTTTCCTTTTTTTAATGTTCCATCTTTCATTAAAAAATTTAATAAAGCATTTTCCATCATTAAAACAAATATTTGGTGTCAAAAATAAAAATAAATGCTTGAATGACATAAAAGTAATCACATTTTTTTAATAATCGCTATAATCACACGTAAGTAAAAAAAATCAAATTTTCATGTATTCCAACTTTTAATGATTGTTTTTAATGATCGCTATAACTGACTTCTAATATATTGATTATTAATAGTAAAAAAGTAGATTTTAATTTACTCACCCGCAAATTTTGTTTTTAAATTCAGGCAACTGACAACCGATATCCATTTTTTGAAATGTCTCTCTATTTTTCATTTCATTTCATTTCCAGTTCATTCTTCTAAATTATATTTAAGGCTGAACTCCTACTTAAGAGGCCAGTTATAGCGATCATTAAACACAATCATTAAAAGTTGGAATACATGAAAATTTGATTTTTTTTACTTACGTGTGATTATAGCGATCATTAAAAAAATGTTATTACTTTAATGTCATTCAAGCATTTATTTTTATTTTTGACACCAAATATTTTTTTTAATGATGGAAAATGCTTCATTAAATTTTTTAATGAAGGATGGAACATTAAAAAAAGGGAACACAAACACTGGAACAAAGTGTTTCATTTTTTGAAATTTAATTATCGGCTTGTCATTAAAACGAATTTTCATCATTAGAATAAATGAATATGCATTTTTCATCAAAAATATTCTGTTTTTGGATTGTTTTTCGCCAGAAAAAATTATTTCAATGGATTTGCCACCGATTGGTATGAGATTTGTATATAAAATCAGAGTACATCGCACCACATTATCGAAATGAAAATTTTTAATGATAGTTTTTAATGATCGCTATAACTGGCCTCTAAGCTTTTGGACCAAGACAATGTTTACACCAAACATGCACGCTTTTTGAATATTGGGTACATTTCGGTCTCGATCAAAATTAGTTATAACTAACAACATTTTACTAAGATTTCAATGCGATTTTGACAAAATCATTTAGTGGAACATAATTCTGAATCCTCAGTGAAATAGTTACGGTGACCTCACAAATGGAATTGAATTGAATCCAAAATATTTTCATCTCCGAAATCACAGGAAAAAAATTCAGTTAGGGATGAATCAGACCAAAGTGCAAATACATAATAGGGTCAACAGTGGACACTATGACGTATACGTAACAATTTTTTATTGCATTGCGTTATGGTGAAAATAGAAAGTTCTTCATGAAAAACTCGGAAATCTCATCGGTTTTTAAAGGGAAAATTGCATGTTATTGCAGGTGCATTGGTTTTCAAATGGAAAACTGGAAAAATTCAAATGGGTTTTCGAATGAAAAATAGAAAGACATTTTATGAATGAAGTCATATGAACATTTTTAAACAAAGCAATTTTGTGGTAGTGCATTGCACGGGTTTTCAAATGGAGACCTGAACTATTTTGCATTCGAAAACCTATTTTGAAATTTTCCAGTTTTCCATTTGAAAACCAATGCACCCACAGTTACATGCAATTTTCCCTTTTAAAACCAATGAGTTTTATGAGTTTTTCATGAAGAACTTTCTATTTTCCATTCGAAAACCCATTTTGAAATTTTCTAGTTTTCCTTTGAAAACCAACTTTTACAATGCGAAATTTTCGTGCACAGAGATTGGAAAATAAAATCCATGCTTTTTTTGAACATCGATGTTAAAATTTTCTTTTGTACAGAAAGTCGTGCCCAAGAGATCGCATGTAAACATTGTTTTAATCCAAAAGCTTAGCTTTTGGACCAAATATAACATAGAAGAATGAACTGGAAATGAAATGAAATTAAATGAAAATAGAAAGACGTTTCAAAAATTGATGTCGGCTGTCAGTGTTTTTGAATATCCAAACAAAATTTTCGAGTAAGTAGATTAAAATCAATTTTTTTTTCCTATTAATAAATATTTCTTTTTCTTTTAGAGTATTCTACTGCACATTCAGTGCATCGCAGAATAATTCTATTACATTTATAAGGTATGACTTTTGTTTGTTTGTTGGTTTATCGACTACAGACATACAACCGACAATCAAACAAAAGTCTTACTTTATACATTAGTATAGATTTCATAGTAAATAAATCTTAATTTTGAAAGTAAGTTAGTAACCCTTTGCGAAACTGGGTTTGACCACCAACTCCTTCTTATGTGCCTCGGTACGGAGTTCCACAGCCGTATGGCGTTGATGAAGAACTGCCACGCAAAGGTCAGGCTATAATATCGCGGTGGTATGAGTTGTTGGTATCTGTTTGAGGAGCCGAATTGTATCCTATTAAAAAAATTAAACGGTTTTGTACTATGTTGTGCCGCAGAACAAGGGTTCTATAGCGCATGAGTTGATCTAAAGATAATTTGTATATTTGAATTGAAAAACTAGAAAATCTATGAAATCTGCGCAACCCAAATATATGTATAACGGGCAATGTTGTTGAAAGCTAAATTAAGCCTTCGCCTGCTTATGACATCACATGTTACAGAATATTTCGCATCCCTATGTCAATTCAATGCAAAACAATGCTTGTTTTCATTCCCGAAGATGGGACGAGAGTAGCTGAAGAAGAAAAACCATAAAGCGTTGAAAGTTTGCAGTACAAGTTATCGTGATCCACGGTATCGACCGCTTTAGAAAAATCTAATATAACCATAAACGTTACATGGTCCTCGACCAAAGCTTTCCTGACATGTGCGACAATATTTATAGCAGTGGTAGTGCAGTTATGCTTTTTACGAAACCCAAATTGCTTATCTGATCTGACAGAAAGTTTTGTGCAGCTAGATGGCTAATAATTTGTTTTTGAATAACTCTTTCAAAAGCTTTCGACAAGAAAGGTAGCATAGAAATGGGTCTGTACTCGTTGTTGTTACCATGTTTCGGAAACGGGAGAACCTTTGCGAGCTTCCACTGTGAAGGATACAGACCTGTCGTTATAATTGTATTAAAAACATGTGTTATCATTGGGAGAATAATGGTTAAAATTGATTTCAGGAATTTGGGATGTATTCCGTCAGTTCCGATAGCATTAGATTTGATTGATAAGATGCTTTCCACAATATCGGTATAATCAACGCAGCGAACTGGAATGAGTCACTTGGCGAGTATTGATGTGGTCTCACTTCGGGTGTCATGGATACTGCAGAAAGGGTAGGTAAGGATAGAGACACGAAGTCGCGATTGAGAGAGTCAACGCGTATACTTTCTTCAAGGGGATGGTTTTGTTTTCCAAGACCAATCGCTTTTAAGTTTTTCCACAATTTCTGGCCACTCATGCAGGGACTTAACTTATTATTATAATGGTTGATTTTAGCATCCCTTATTTTCCGAACAACTAAGTTGAGTAATCTTCGAAATATTTGATGGTGGATTTCCAATCTGTACCGTTTCCATTGTTTATAAGCTTGGTCCCGCTGCACTATGAGCCTACGTATTTCATAGGAAAACCAATCACGCTAACCCGGCCTTACTGTTTTATATCGCGAAGGAACATAAGTGTTAAACAGAGCTGTTACATTGTAATTAATGAATTCAATTTGATCATTAGGCGAAGACAGTGTGTACACGAGATCCCATGTGATACTACGAATCGATTGTTCCACATTTGAAAAGAAGAGCCGAATTTAGGGGGGTGGTAAAAGGTTTAAGGATATATTGGACCCAGTTATATCAGTCAGCGAAATACAACTCGTTCTCCAAAAAGCTAAGGATGGAAAAGCTCCAGGTGAAGATGGGATAGTCTATAAATTTTTTAAAAATGCATCCCCTACTTTTTTATAATCATCTACAGAAACTTTTTAGTAAGATTTTCGAAAATACTGCTGTGCCGTCATCATTGAAAAAACCGATCGTTTTACCAATCCATAAAAAAGGTGATCTAAATGTAGTTGAAAAATACCGAAAAATATCCTTTATGAATGTCATTGCAAAGATATTCTGTGGTGTTCTCATTAACAAACTTGAAAATTGGGTAGATGTAAACAATATTCTTACGGAGACTCAAGCAGGCTTTAGAAAGAACTATTCAACGGTTGACCACATATTTACTTTAACATCAATAGTAAAAGCATATCAAGGAAGAAACAAAAAAGTGTACACATTGTTTGTCGATTTTGAAGCTGCATTTGATTTGGTGAATCGAAATGCGTTATTTTTTTATCCTTTCCTGACTTTGAGTGTCAGCAAAATTCATCCAAATAATCCGATGTTTGTACACAGATACTGAAGTTGCAGTCTGGGATGGCAAACATATTTAAAACCATTTAAATCAATTACTGGAGTAAAGCAGGGATGTCTTCTCAGTTCTCTTCTATTTGCTCTTTTTAATAATGTTATAGCTGCGCACATTTTAGGAGTTATCCAAATTTCTGGTATCGTAATAAACGTATTACTTTATGCCGATGATCTTCTCTTATTATCCGAATCAGTGGAAACCCTACAGTTGATGATAAATCGTCTTACGGAGTATTGTGACAAGTGGGGTTTAGTCATCAATACTGAAAAAACAAGAGTTATGGTTTTCTCGCGTTCCACTCGGTGTTATGACAGGAACACCTGGACACTAATCGGAAGTCGCTTAGAAGTATCAAAAGAATGTAAGTACTTGTGAGTCTTATTAAATCCGACCCTGAATTTTAGCAAGCACCTTGCAGAAATAAAAAAACTTCACAAAGCTTTATTAATGTTACTTGGAAGACAATTTTCTCTAACGATCACGTAAATCTTTCAATAAAATATAATATTTTCAGTGCAGTCGTAGAATCTTCACTTTGTTCTGCGGCACAAATATGGGGAAAGCAAGAATACGAGGAAATTGAAAAGTTTCAAAGAATTTATTTAAAGAAAATGTTCAATATTCCCATAACTGCACCCACATATTCAATTTATTTGGAAACAAGTCTGCCAAAATGTTTTACTTTAAGTTTAAAGCTGCAGGCAGATTATTTAACCAAAGTACTTGGAGTACAGGAATCTTGGTTGTGTAAAATAATGATGCTCAACGAAATTTGAAATAAAGACTGGTGGTTGAGGACATGGGAAAACATTGCTGCTTCCTGTGAAGAAGTTGTGCAGATCATCGTCAACAATATTGGTCAGATGAAAACAAAATTCTACAAAATCATCCAGAAACTTGAAGATTTTAATCGAAATCAGATGAGTGAAGATGCCCGTCAATCCGCGAGCAGATTACTCTACAGCCAGCTTAACATAACTTATGTAACAAGAACTTCTTCCAAGATTCTCTTTCCTATAAAGATATTTCCCTAATTTTTAAATCAAGTTGCGAACTGCTTTCATTTCATTAGTGTGTGTCCAATTTTTAACCCAGCAAAGAAGAGCATGTTTCGGTAAACCAACACTATCAGCACAGGAAACCGTTGAAATTTTAAATGAATCAGATTGGGCGATATTTGTCAGACAAAGCTACCGCTACAGAATGCTTATAGTAACGGAATATTCATAAATCATAATACAAATATTTTTTAAATCAATCAAATCTTTTTTTTTTATTTTCTATTTTTTGTTTATCTTTTTGATTTTTATACCATAATATTTACTTCCATGTTCAATTGTACTAAATATTTTAAAGTTACTAGTCGAGCTGACGGCTAAACCAATGCTTAAAAATTCATTAAAGCCTTTTTAAATTTAGTATGATATATTGCAATAAATGAATATTTGAATTTGAATTTGAAATTATTGATTACCAACTTCATTAATTTTTTTCCTTGCTGACATTGAATTTATTAGTTTATTTAAAGCTTGAAGGAATTAGTACTTTCTGTTTCAGGCTAAAGTTCTTTTTGAGCATGTGGACCGTTCTCTGAACATTTCTACACTATAGTCATAAAAATTAAAAGAACATTTGAAAAAACTTAAAAATTGAGTGGCTTCTTAAAAGGCTGTATCTCAGTAAAAAAAAAAAACCATTTTATAGTGAAAAATAAATTTTTCTTTCCAAAGTATTTTGAGTTTAGACTTTGCCGTTAGTCGTTTTGCTTGAGCGTAAAAACTGTACACTCATTTCCTAAAATGAAAAAAATGAAAAATTTGATTTCTCATAAAGTTAGCGGACATTTTGTTTTCAATCCAACCGATCTTAGATTCAATTTAAGAATCCTGTTGGCATTAATTCAATTTTTGTTTTAGACCACTACTCTCGGAATCACAACCACAGAAAAGTATAATATGTATTTTAACTAGTCGTTGCATAGATCTTGTGAAATACATAACAAAGGTCTGAACACAATTTCAACTGAACGTATCCTGGGAGCTCAATTTTATTTCAAAACGCATTTGATATTCAATTGACATTCGTCAGTTACTTACTTACTTACTTACTTAAGGTGGCGCTACAGTCCGTAGTGGACTTGGGCCTCAATCAACAGGCTCCGCCAGCTAGCTCGATCCTTAGCTAGTCGTCTCCAGTTTTGCACTCCAAGTTGATTGAGGTCCTCTTCCACTTGAGTGCGCCACCTGAGTCGCGGTCTTCCTTTCCTCCAACGTCCCTCGGGAATAGTGTCGAAGGCTTTCCGGGCCGGAGCATTGGTGTCCATTCGCTCTAAATGACCGAGCCATCTGAGTTTCTGGACCTTGACCCTTCTGGCTAGGTCCATGTCGTTGTACAACCTGTAAAGTTCGCTGTTGTATCTTCTTCGCCATTCCCCTTCAATGCACACGGTGCCAAAGATGAGCCGAAGAACTTTCCTCTCGAAACAGCCTAAGGCACTTTCATCCGATTTTGTCAGGGTCCATGCTTCTGCACCATTCAGCAGGACTGGGATGATGAATGTGTTGTACAGTTTTGACATTCGTCAGTTAACAGCCGAAAATCATGAGAATTTATTTTTGTAATTATATTTTCTTGAGAAACAGTGGCAAGATGGCAATCAATTTTGGGATCCAGTAAGGAAGCGGTTCCTTTTAACATAAAACATCCAATTTAACCCATCCTAGTTTGATGCAGTTCAGAATAAAAAGGTAACCCATTTTAACCAAACTCCAAATATTTCTTATACAAAAATACTTTCCTTTTGCGAATTTTGTTGTTGTTTATATTTCTAAGCTGGTTTGTTGTTTTCTTTGCTATACCGATAATTATAATACATTATGGCGCTTCCTATAAACTGTTTTCTTACGATCCACGATGGAATAAGTTTGTAAACGCCAGTTTTATTAATAGCATTTTCCACTTATTCTACAGAATAAGTAGTAGTCTTCCACTATTTTGTACTATCAAAATGAAATTTTTGATTGGCGCCATCTGTTTACAAACAGAGATTACCATTTTACCGGCTTATGCATTTTATGAATGTGTTTATTCGTTGTTGAATAAACAGGAAAGAAGCTTATTTTCTTGTAACCAAAACAAAATAATATAAATCCTTATTGACTTCCATTAAAGGGGAGTTAACCTAATTTAAGATTCATACGTTAAATATAGGTACCATGCAAAAACACGTGTTCTGATGATTTGAAGAAAATATCTTCAGTAAGAATTTGTTTTTAAATGCCTTCAAATCTTTAATAGAGTCTTACAATATTTGTTAAAAATTACTACATAAATAACAAATAAGGAGACGAGCTCGAAGGGTAGACACATGCATTCAAGCAGAGGAAACAAACATCTACAAAAACTTCTGTCTATCAACTCCTACTCTCCACCTCAACGTGGTGAACATCGGGTACCCCAGTGGGAAGTTGTTGGCGGCAGCACAGAGAGAGGAAGAGGAGGTATGCGTCCACTAAGGCATGGCTCCTTTTCAACAGGCGGCAGAGGAAGAACTCCCAAGATGAAATCTAAACTACTTAGTAAACACCTTATAGGGCTACTACGACATATTTATAGCCCAGGCCTATAAGGAGCGGTTTTGCCGGATCTTCGTCTTGAAGTTAAACTAAAGACCTGGCCGCCCTGCAGGTTGGGGGTCGTGCGTCGGGGTGACTGCCCGGCCACAGAAAGAAGTGCTAGTTCCGAAACAGATTGATCACATTGCGATCGACGCACGACACTTCTCTAGCATGCAAGATGTCCGCACATTCCGAGGTGCCAATATCGACTCGAACCACTGCTTTGTTCAAGGCCAACACCTGAAAATGCTAGGAGAAAATCCGACGTCATACGGCTACAATCGCAAGAGATTGCTTTACCGATCGTGTCTCCGAAAACTTCCTCAGAAGTCCTTCGATGCAAGCACAAAATATAGAGAACCAGTGGCAACACTGCCAAGAAGCCATCAGAGATGCCGCCTCTGAAGTGCTAGGGTTTACACGGCCACAAACAAAAAGGTGTAACAACCCTTATACAATCCGAATTGAAGTCTGAGAGACCAGCATAGGAACATCGTAGTAGAACCACAGTCAGTGCTGAGGATATGGAAAGACCACTTTTCCAAGCTGTATAGTGGCGATTACGACCAAAACTCCGTCAGCAATACAGAACCGTTCAATTTGTAGCAGACGGGCTAGCCGCCGAACCGAATTGTACAAAGCAGCTGGAGATGATTTGGTTACGAGCATGCACCAGCTCATCTGCTAAATTTGATCGGAGGAAAGCATGCCCGATGAATGGAACCTCAGCATCATATGGCCAATCCTCAAAAAAGGAGATCCCTTGAACTGCACCAACTACAGAGGTATAAGCCTACTTAATATCGCCTATAAGATCTTGTCTGTCGTGCTGTGTGAACGTTTGAAGCCCTTCGTCAACAACCTGGTAGGTCCTTATTCAGACCCTTCAGACCCGGAAAGCCCACCATCGATCAAATATTCACCCTACCGCAGATCTTGGAGAAGACCCAGGAACTTCAAATCGTTACCTACCACTTTCCATCGATTTCAAGGCCGCGTATGTCTGCGTCTATAGAGGCCAACTATATACAGCAATGTCTTGTTTTGGCATCCCAGAAAAACTCTTCCGTCTGTGTAAGATGACAGTGGAAAATTCACGCTGTTCCATCATGGTCGGAAAAAACCTAACGAATGCTTGTGATGTCAAGGCGATGCGTTGTCATGCGATTTCTGCAACATCATTCTTGAAAAGATTGTGCAAAGCTCCAACGTTAACAACAGAGGCACAATCTTTCAAAGGTCCATCCAGCTACGCCAAAAATATGGGTCTAGCGGTTAACGAGGGCAAGACCAAGTTAATTCTGTCGACAAGTAGGACAACTACCATCGACGTCTTGGAGCAAACGTCAACATAAACATATTTAACTTCGAGGTAGATAAGGACTATGTCTATCTGGGATCAGCTATCAACTCAGACAACAACACCAGCTCTGAAATCAAACGAAGAATCACTCTTGCCAATCGCTGCTTCTTTGGACTTAGAAGGCAATTGAATAGTAAAGAGCAACTAAAGTTACACTCTACAAAACCTGGTCCTCATGTATGATGCAGAGACATGGACCATGACAACAACTGATGAAAGCGCTTTGGGCTGCTTTGAGAGAAAAATTCTTCGAGTGACTTTTGGTCCCGTCTTTTCATTTCTTTTTTATCTCTCAACCGTCGAACGACAGAAACTGAAGATAATTTCCAGAACAATAAATTTGTTTGAATTCATTTCAAAAATCGGACCACAACAACATAAATTGAATAAACCTCATTCAATTTCTCTGGTCTTCTTATAAATATTGTATGGGAACACTCGGGCGTATACTTATTCTTTTCATAACATTCTTTTTAAGTCTACCACAACCGTTGAAATTTTGACGCTTTAGTATTAAATAAATTGTTTTTTTCTTTTGACAAACTTACACAATATTAATGAAGCAAAAATGCATAACAGCATCATCGAAGAAAATAATTACGAGCATGTTGAAACTTTCATTTTTCATGTAAACTTTAATTTTCGTTGATTTACTAGCTGCAAAGAAGTTAAATTTCTACCCAAAAATAAAAAGACCCATCACAAAAGACTGCATGCAATATTACAGTTATATCTATCTATCTATCGAACAGTTCATTAATCATTATTTCGAGCGTCAGTTTGGTCGATCGATAAAATCTTGACAAATGAGAATGGATTAATCGTTGCAGGTATTACATTGGTTCGTCCAAAGCCTACTGCCTTACCAGACACATTGCAGCGTAATGTGAATTAACCCCAAAATCGAATTTAAAAGTTAAGATCGTGAAATTTTTGCAATCAGCTCTCTTTCTCATGCAGCATAAGTGAACAACAATAGAGCAATTAATCGATTTTTTTCATTCCCTCTTGTAAGGCAAATAATGCTCTATGAAGGTGTGCTCAGAGATATTGGTGCCTAATTCTTTTCAGCGGCCTTATCTTGCTGTCTTACATTGACCTCGATTATTTTTTATCCTTATATTTTTCTTAATATGGTAATTTTATAATTTCAAACGGTGTGTAACCGAACTTATGTGATGAAATTCCTATTAAATGGCAATTAAGAGCTGATAAAGTATTTGTTCCCTTGGCATTGAATTGAGGTGTTTGGAGAAAATCGATTTTTTGGTTAAAAGATTTTTCGTTGATGAGATTTATGTTTTACAAAATAATTTGGTTATTCATTGTCTTCTTTACGGACCTTATTT
>CAKKXW010000010.1:291984-302065 GCA_920937365.1 Sphaerophoria rueppellii | reverse complement strand
TTCAAATTTTCAATAAATAAATATTTGATATGTATAAACACAGATGTGTAGCTGTGTATTTTATTTACCTCTATGTAATCCTTCAGGAATGTATTAAAGCTGTACAATAAGTTTCAGTGACAATTATCACAATAGACTGGGGGGAAATAGCGCTGGTAAATTTCAAATCTTCAAAAGTATTTCCTGTAGCAAGAAATCGTAGCTTGATTGACAAACGCTGGGAAGGAGGAATAGCATCTCGCAATTTTGTATTTCTCCTCATAATTGTAGGCGTAACCATTCGAAGCAGTTCATTATACAATCCATCGTCCATTCGCAGGAAATTTCGAAAATCGTTTGGTTCGCTGAAAACCAGCTCGTTAAGTAAGTTTTCATGAGTGAAAACGTTTCGTTTTTTATCTTTCAATATTAATTTGAATAACCACCAAAGTTGTAACGGTCGGTCGTCTGAATTAAAACCCAAAACTTAAAATTGAGCTACAAAAGCTACTGATGAAAAATAATATAATGGTTTATGTCTTTGCTGAACTGTTTAGTTCTTATATTGGCTGAGTAATGTGTTTTTTTGAAAACGGTTCTTCAATGAACTAAATATTTGTGTATAACAGTGTTAATTTCCGTAGCTGAAAGAAGATATATTCAAATTTCGAGGCTGATAACAATAAGTTTGATACATTGATACAAAAACAATAAATAAAAGAACAGAAAATCCAAGACGAAGTGTGGATTGAAATTAGAGAATGTCAATAAAGTTGTTCCCACCGTGCTGCTTGTCAATGCTTGTAAATCACGTTTTCCACTCTCTCTCCACAAATTGAGGATTTAGGCTTTTTTTTGCTTTAAACCGATGAATTTCATAAATGGTTTTTCAATAGGGACGCTACAAAAGTTTTCTTAAATAAAACAAAAACGGTTTTGGATACCAATGAAATTCTTTATTCTTGTGGAAGTACATTTGATGCCATTATGTATGGAACTCTTTTGCATAGCTACCACGGGAACGCTTGCAGAAGTCCAGACGCTGAACCCAAATTTCGACGGTTTTCAAGCATAAATCGGCCGATACTGCTGCAATTTCACGTTCGATATTCGTACGAAGTTCATCAATCGTGGCTTGTTGGCATAAACCATAGATTTGACGTAGCCCCACAGGAAATAGTCTAACGGCGTTAAATCGCATGAACGAGGCGGTCAATTCACAGGTCTATTTCTGGAAATAATGCGCTCATCGAACTTCGTTCTCAATTATTCGATTATTTGGCCCGCTGTGTGACATGTGGCACCGTCCTGTTGAAACCACATATCGTCCAAGTCTATATCATCCAATTCATTCCAAAAATAATCGGTTAGCATTGAGCGGTAGCGATTCCCATTCACAGTAACGTGCCGGTCCTGATCATCACGGAAGAAGTACGGCCCAATGACACCACCAGCATGTAAACCGCACCAAACAGTGTTTTTTTCTGGATGTAATGGTGCCTCGTGAAGCACATGTGGATTGCTGCCTGACCAATAACGCATATTTTGCTTATTGACGAAGCCATCCAGCCAGACGATTATGACGACCATAAATTGTACGAAGCGCTCTTAAAATGTTGACCACAGACTCCGAATTTCGGTAGTAAATTTTAATAATTTCGACTCGTTGTTGGATCATATATCTTTCCATGATGAAATGGCAAACCTTACTGAAGAGAAATGTCATGAGAGCGGGAAAAATATGGCGTCGTTTGCTATTGAAAAACCCTTTACTTGTCAGTATCACAACCGTCCTATTTGTACAACCTATAGAGTTAGTGGTAGGTGCCATTTTGGATGTAGCAAAATTTTGTTAACAGAACAAAGCAAAACAAGACATTCCAGAATTCACTTGTTATTAATCCTACCTTAAAAGAAGATAATAAACAATTGGTGGTAACACTGCACTGGTTCTTATACTAGCAGAAGTGTTATGTTTTCTTTCTATGCAATTTTTTTTATTTGATGTCAAGTTTTCTTGTGTGTTAAAAATTGTTAAGATTGTGTGTATAATATTTAACTTTATATTTGACAAGCATGGCAACTCATGCTATTACATTTTATTATCAAAACCAGCCCAATCGGGCCATTTTGGCCCTGTTTTTTTTTTTTTTTTTTTTGTTTAATGGCCCGGTGGCCCCGAAAGCTCGAAAATGGACCGCAAAAAAGTTTTTGAATCTAATAAAAAACATTTAGTTATCGAACATTTACTGCCGTATTTATTAGATTTTCTTAAAATGATTCTCAGAGGTTGTTTAGTTAAGCTTGCTTAAATATTAAATCAGCCTTTAAACAACGTTAATTAAATTTGGATTTATAATCATTTTTTCTTTGATGCTTAACTAAATACGGTTAATGTCAAAAAACTTAAGGGAATTACAAATCTAGTACAAAAAAATATCTTTAAATTTCACTTTTTGATATATTTGACAAATTTAATTCAAAAATTTTGTGTTAAATAAAAAAAAAAAACAAATATGGCTTTCGAAAATTTGTATTTTTGCTTGAACAAATTTTCTTCAAGATCCATTGGGTTGAAACTTGTTTCGTAATTTTTTTTTTGTTCGTCTTCTGCTTCGGTAATATGGGTCCATTTGTTTGACCCACGGCTTTGTTAATATGGTTAGATGCAAAATTCTCTGATTTCAAATCAAAGTGACAGAATATATTATATTTTAGTTTGTCAATTTTTTTTTAAAATGGCTTTAAACAATCTCTAAACGAGGTGATTGGCGTTTAAGTTAAACAATCGTTGAACAACGTTACTTAAATGTGTAAATTCTTTATAAATACACATTTTGTACTTAAGAGCTGTTTAGAAGTCGTTTAAAGTTAAGCAGCCTTTAATATTCTTTTATAAATATGGCTGTTAGAGTTCGATTTATAAATGTTTCACTTAAAGCGTAACCCAGTTTCATAAATCTTCACAAAACACTGAATACGTTCATTTTGAACAACTCCGATGACAAACAACTTTTTGTGTTCTACTTATGTATTGTACACAGAGACAGATCAGAAAGGAAAAGATAAGAAACAGAGACAGAGCTATCAAAATTGCCAATGTTGTAAGAGTATAAGAAGGGGGCAGTTATAGCTATCATTGCTCTTCATCATTGAAACACATCATTGGAATTTTTCTGATAGGTCGTTTATAGCAATCATTGAAAATTGCATTTTTTTGGCAAAAATCCATCAGCTGTTCAAGAAAACGAATTTCCGTACGGAAAATAGAAAAAAACACATTTTTAACGAAAAATAAGTTTGCGAACTTATACATTTTTCTCAAAAAATTTCTTTAAGTTTTTTTCCGGTCGATTGAAAACTTAGTTTAATATCCATTCCAACATTTTTCCTGATGGATTTCAATGATCGCTATAACTGGCCCCTAAGTGTTTTCACTAATCCTTTCTCAACATTCCGCTGTACGTACAAATGAATTTAAAAAGATATAGTAGTTCATTTCTTTCATTTCTGTTTGTGGCCCTTAAAAGATCAAAATGGCCCGATTTTCTTACAAATGTGGCCCGATATAAAAAAAAAATCGTCAACGCTGGTCCCTTTATAAATCAATCAAAAATAATTTGAGTTTTTTTCCGCAGTATATAAGATTTAAACATTCATATTAGGAACTAGATTCCACTTTTTCATAGAACTCCGTGGTTCAATCCCTCAAAATTGCATTCCCAGGTTCAATTCCCGGTAGCAGCGCAAGTTTTTTTTCTTCTTTTTCTTCTTCTTTTCTTCTTTTCTTTGTCTCTTTTATTTTTTTCTTTATTAATATAAGTATGACTTGCGCTAGTACAAACTGTCTTGATCGGTCTGGCTCAGCCGCGCTTTTTGAATGCTATGATCCGTCCAAATGCGCGTTGGTTCGAATAATTCTTTTTTGGATGAAATAAATTCAGCGAATTTAGCCTTTTGGTACCGTGCGGACTGTAAACAAATTTCCTTGGCTCATTTTTCTATTAAATTATCTAATTTAAAAACAAGCTTTGTAATATTTCCAAGGGGTTTGAAGATTTAAGTACCAATTTCATTAAATTAGCCTCCCTTTTCCGGTACTGGTTTCTGCACAACGGATGATCTCACAACGAATAAACATATATTATTCGTTGTGAGATCATCCGTTGTCTACCAACCCTAAAAAAAAATAAAACAAGGGGAAGGGAAAACAACTCTTCCTCAGCCAACGTAAGTCCGGCTCCAAAAAACTCTTCTTCAAGAAGCAATGAGAGTGGTGGTACTACAGACAGAATATCCAAACCGGTACCTCCTCCCAATCATGAAATCAGCATTATTAAATTCTTCTGACACCTAAGCGATAAAGATAATTCGAGTCAACTTCACGTTCCTCCTACTAGCAATTTTTTTTCCATAATTCATTTTTTATTCAATTTAACTTATTATTAATTAATACTAGGAAAAAGAATTCACACCAAGCTTATTAACTAAAATCTTATATATAACTTACTGGCCCGAATCAGGCGCTCTAAGAAATTCATGTTCAGCTTAGAATTAATGCTTTCCGTCTATGAGCTATGTGTTTTTTATTTATTTATTTATTTATTTTATGTTCTTGAGAGAAAAGGTAAAAAAACTAACGCATTATTATTTCTTATTTTCTTAAATAAATAAATAAATAGAATGGTGCGACAGCTCTTGAAGAGCCAGGAAGTTTTGTCAGTTCTTCGCAAGAGGCAGTGCCCGTGAAAGATGAAATAAAAATTATGGGCACGAGTAGGATTCGAACCCACGATGTTCTGCTTAGCAGCCAACGCACCTAACCACATAACTACGGACACTACTATTTTCTTAAATACTACTTAAAATTAGGTCCTTTAAAATAAAGATTAACTTAAACTACCTATCCTACCTAACATCTACTTACGAACTAGAACAACCACAGCAGCAAATCTTTACCTTATTTTTACTTTGTTTTTAGTTTTATTTTATTATTTTTTTTTTTTTTTATTTTATTTTTCACAATTTTGTGTTTTATTTTTAGGTTATGTTGTTTTTTTCTATTTCTTTATGAATTTTGTATTTCTTGTCTTTGTCGTTGTATGTGCCACCATGCCAACTCTACTTAAAACCTAAACCCTACACCTTTAAACTAAAACAGGAATGTAAGCCGGCCAGGGCTCAAAACCCAACCCCGACTACTCATTGTCAAGTGCTGACTGAAGCCACCAGAACTGGTAATCTTGCTTCACCCTATCGATTCGGTCCCGTTCGGACACAGCCCTACTGAACCGAAGGTGCTCTGCTCCGTCTTGTGCGAGGACGTCTCGACTGTAAAGGAGCCGCCGCGCCGATCGACGGTTCTTTGCCTGACATGGTAGATTAGCGGCACCGCCAATCTGTCCTGTATCAGACCGCATCTATCTAAATAGAGGAATGCCTCTGGTGGAATGAAGCCGCTCAAGCGTGCACTATCAAAATAATCGTCGTTCGGATAGATCGCCCCAAAGATCAAATTATTCGTGGAAGTCATAGCTCTCGCAATGTGACCCCGAACAAGTTTTATCACGAAATTGTCAATTCTGTTGATCCGAGCCCCGCTATATAGAACCTCGTTAGAATAGTAATGTACATAAGAAGATTCCGGTGTCCGAAAAAAACCATTTGAGATGGTGCAACGTTGAACCACATTGGACAGCCATAAACGAACATTGGCCGTATGAGGGTCATGTAGCAAATTACCTTCACTCTGGGGTCAAGCCGACTGCTGTAAAACAGCTGTTTCGTCAGAGTGAAGGCTCCTCTGGCCTTAGTCAGAGCAGCAACTATATGTCTGTCGAAATACAGATACTGGTCCAACCAAATACCGGGGTGCTTCACTTCACTATTGCTCGTTTATCGCTGTCCGTGAGGCCCAACGGTGACCATCTTGCATCACGTATCCTTCGTGGCCCCAACCAACAAGGTTCGGAACAGAATTGTTTCGCATTTCAGGACATTAATCTTCAGTTTCCAGTCATCGCAATATCGCTGAATTTTCTCGAAGTCACGTTGCAAGAGAATTCTAATGACTTCGACCTTTGGGGAAGTTCTGTACGCAATCAGGTCGTCAGCATACGCAATTGCCTGGATAAGGCTACCTATCAGATCGCTGGTGTCAATGCTGTAGAGGATCGGCGAATTCACCGCTCCCTGTTGAAGACCGTTTTTAATTTCAAAGGTGGTGGTAGAAGTTACATTGCCACTTTTGACAACAAACTTTCTATCGTTGAGTATATCATAAAGCATATACAATAATGGTTTATTGATGCCTAGTCTGGTGAGTTTAAGGTACAAACCTTCTAACCATACGGTGTCGAAGGCCTTCTCTAAATCCACCAGAACAGCACCAGTGCATTGTTTCTTGGACTTGTTCCATTGGACGTCAGAAACGAGCTTAGACGCGGCATGAATAGTGTCATCGTCATGTCGTGCCTTGAACCCAAACTGGTTATCCGGAATTATTGTGTTGTTCGCAGACCACTTAATCAGAGCTCTATTGATGATCTTTTCAAATACCTTACTGATACTTGGGAGAAGACTAAACGACCGAAGATTTGACGGATTGGAGTTGTCCTTTCCCTTTTTCGGGAGAGGATGAACCACAGCTTTCTTCCAATGCACTGGTTAATATGCATTATTTAGCGCGATGTTGAACAGAGTGGTGTAGATGTCTATTGCCTCAATTGGTAAGTGTCTTAGTACAATGTTGGATATACCATCGACACCTGCTGACTTCTTGTTCTTTATTGAATCGAAGATGAGCTGGAGCTCTACCTTCATGATGAGCAAGGGACTTGAGCCCGTTCGATCGGCGATTATAGCGTTTGCTAAGAAATCGTCATCAAACCGGGTAAAACCACGGTTCTCGGATCGCCATTGCGAAATATCATTCCTTAGGTAGACGTGATGAAGTAAGGCTCTGTTTTCCAGGTCGTGGTTCGGGCGAGTGCAAGCATTCACCTTATACACTTGCTGGAAAGCAGCACCAACTGTCTCCACTTTCTCCTGCGGATCTTCAATCACAAAGAAGTCATCGTCCAAGACGGCTTCTTCAGCATCAATTTGCGCTGTCAGAAGTACGTCTCTGTTCTCTACTGTCCTCTGGAGCTTAAGACACGGAAGGTCGTTCTGATTCTTGGACCTAAATATCTTATTAATTTGAGGGAACATACTCGGGTCGCTAGAATTAACGGCCAGATTTTTCTTGTCCCAATACAAATTAATAGATAACCTGTAGTTTTCCTTGATCAGGGTGTTGACGTTCTTAATCGACGACTTCAGTGTCCTAATCTCCAGGTCGTTTGGGTCTGTAAATCGTCTGTACAAGTTTTTAAGTCTTGTCAATAGTCCGCTTTTCTGTCTGTGCAGTGCGTCTATGGTCGCGTTACTGTAGACGTTGTTTTGGTCGCGTTCCTTGTACTTCGGTATTGTCCGTTCCATTGTCTGTTTTATTATGTTGGTGTTGGTCGATTTCTGTATTTGTCAAGTTTCTATTGTTTGGTGAGGCCATGTCACTCGAACGAAGTTCTCTCGCTAGGGCGTTGGTTAAACGAGGCCAGAATGCGTTGGAACGTATTCATCCAGCTCCACGCGCTCGTTCGGAATCTGGATCACAGCAGCCAAAAACCAGTTTCGATACTTTTATTTATATATTTTTTTTTCTCTCTGAGATATACATTTATTTTTGTTTTTCTTTTTTATGTTTTTGGTTAGTCAATGACATTTATTTTTGTAAGAAATAAAATAAAAAATCACATTTCTTCTTTAAAATGTTTTTGAAGTAGCTTTGGTTATTTTGGGTATAAAAGCAATAGTGAAGAGGGCGTGTTCGTCAAAAATTGTGCTCATTGACCACCTCCTGTAGAACGAGCACATATGCGATGTTGCCAAGAGTGCCGAAAGATGTTTGGGTTTCATAAGACAGTGCAAGCAATTTTTCTTCCCGTCTGATCTGGCTATTATCTATAAGACTTAAATCCGTCCAAAGCTTGAGTACCCATTTCTGGGCAGGATGTAGCTCTTGGAAGGTATACAAAAAAGAGCTCTAAGAATGATTGGTGATAGAGACATCATTGACTCATTCACTTCTTTGAAGCGCCGACTTGACGTTTATTGTCTTTCTCTGTTCTATCGTTACTTCTACAGTTATTTCTCTTGTGCAATAGCCAGTTGCATTTCTCCCCTTAAGCAATTCAACCGTCATACCCACGCATTCGTACCCTAAAGTAAAGGGAATCTTTAGCCGTACTATGCGAATGTGGAACTGCCTTTCACGTCTTTTCTAAACATTTCAATGTTCAGGAGTTCAAGACCTTCATTCTTGATGCGGCCGGCGCAGCGTGTCTCTGGCATAATAAGGAAATTGTTGTTAACCACTTGTAATTTATTTTTTATTATAAAGGTTAAAGGTCAACCAGTTCCATTTACTTTTTGTGGAAAAAAGTCAATCAAGGAGAGATATTTTTCAAAATAAATAATAAATCACAACCAAAGACCTAAATAGCAGGTGGCCGTGGCTCAGAGGAATGAGTAGTTGACTGCTAAGTCAAACGCTGCGGGTTCAAACCCTAGCTTCGGCAGCCTATCTGAGGCCACTTGAGCGATAATATGAGACAATAAAAATCAATGTCTCCTCCTCTGTGCCACGTATAGGTTTATGTTATGTGTTCTTTCCTTTTATGTGTCTATCTATCTCTCTTTGTCGTATGTCTTGTTTTAATCCCAGCCGGTGGCCTCACTGCCTCAGTGGCCAGTGCTATTATGTATCAGTAGTTTGTTACATTCATGTGCGAAGTACTGTAAATTCAATGTCAATGTCAACGACCTAAATAAAAATTTTATAAAAATAAATCTCAGATCAAGATCAAAATGTTGGTGAAATGTGTGACGAAATTTCCAAAAAATTGGTTGATCCGTTTTTGAGAAATCTAGAAAAGAGTGTTATATATACCCAAAAAGGTACTACAAAAATGGATTTCTTTTCCGACTTTTTTGTTATTCATGAATATATTTTAAGTTATATCTTGGAATGCCTTATCACTAAGTATAATGTTAAGTATAATTGCGCAAAAATTTAACAAAATCTGTAAAGCCGAAATGGAGATATACGGAAATAATAAAAAAATCAGCCGCAAAGTCCCTAGTATTAGAATTTCACTACGCTACAGGGCCAGTAAGGGGTATAGATAAAAATCTGAAAAAATTAGATGTTTTTTTTTTTATTTATTTGGATACGATTGAGCAGATGTCTTCATAAATTTTCGAAAAAATAGGAAATAAGAACCACCCTAACGTGCATATAACTAGTGTGCATTTATATGCAACATCCAACTGAACTTTATCCGCATATGAATCATTAAGATTTTTACTTGCGACATGAGATGATGATGAGATATGGCATAACGAAGATAGAGAAGTCGAAAAAAGTGGGTCCGGCGATTCCGTCTGTCTGTCTGTCGGAAAGTTTACAGGCATCTACAGCCTTAACTACTGGTCCGATTGACTTCAAATTTGAAAATTAGAGGTTTGAGCAAAAACTCATATCCCAATTTTTTTATTTTTGTTTTAAGATCAAAATTTAGGGTAGCCACCATACGATTTTTTTGGCCAAAAACCAAAACTTTTTTTTTCTCCAAAACGGCTCCTACGATTTTTTTAAACTTCCTCAAGTTTTATTTTTTTTTAGATTTTCTCGAAAACTGAAAGTCCGATCAGCGTAAGTTTTTTTTTTCGAAAGTACGTATATATTGTTCAAATAATATTTTGTTTTCAAGAAAATTTCAAATTTTTTTTTGGATTTTTAAAAAATATTTTTAACTTTTTTTCAAAATTCTGTATCTCAAAAACGGATCAATTTTAAAAATCCAAATTGAAGTATAATATGTATATTTACATGGTCTTGAAAACTGCATACCCAAATTAATTTTAATAGATTTTTGAAAAATTTTATATATAAAAAATTAATTTTTAAAAGAACTTTTGTTTTATAATAAACTTGTTATATATGCATGAAAGCTTTTTTTTTTGAATGCGACTAGCCTGAAAGTCAAAAGCTCTTTTA
>CAKKXW010000010.1:252599-278293 GCA_920937365.1 Sphaerophoria rueppellii | reverse complement strand
TACCCGTTACGCTATATTGAAATGCATAAAAAGTTATATGTTTGTTTTGTAGACTTCAAAGCAGCATTTGATACAGTCAACAGGCAAGCTTTGATGTACAAACTGGCATCGCTTGGAGTATCCAGAAAGTTCTTGGCAGTATATGCGAAATTATTATCTTCCTCAAGTGCAACCGTGTGGGATGGATCCAAGCTGTCTGAATGGTTCCCAACTTCTGCAGGTGTTCCTCAGGGTTGTATTTTAAGCCCTATTTTCTTCGCTCTATACATTGACTCCATTTCTGAAATTCTTCCAGGCGGCGTTAGCTTCGCTGGTCATCAAATAAAAGTACTCCTTTATGCTGATGACTTGATGTTGTTGGCAGAGAATCCTTCAACTCTACAACTGCAAATAAACAAACTTCAGGCTTTCTGTGAGACATGGGATCTACATATCAACGTCTTGAAAACAAAAGTTATGGTTTTCGAGAACCGAAGGAGTAGACGGGTGGAATCCTGGCGACTCAATAACCAGTCGATAGAAGTAGTTCCTGAGTTCAAGTACCTTGGCGTACTGTTGTCTAGCAACTTAAACTTTCGAAATCATGTGAAAGAAAAAAGTAGAGAAGCAAAGCTGGCACTTAACATAATGTGGCCAAAATTCTTCGCAAATCAAAACATAGATCTGTCCTCAAACTATAATGTATTCAATGCCACAGTCAACACTTGTATGTGCTACGGGGTGCAGGCATTTGGAGTTATAAGCACCATATTCAGAGCCAGAGTTGAATAATTAAATTTGAATTTCATGCCACACAGAGTCGATCTTCAGCAAACTTGTGATCTATGTAACAGAAGAGAGTCTGAAAATATTTACCACTTCATTGCTGTATGCCCAATTCTACAAGAAATTCGAAGATAACATTTCCAAGAAAGTTTTCTGTCCGTAAATAGTCTTTACGAAGTACTAAATGGTGCACGTGGTTGGCTCACCATGTATAAATATTGCAATCATGCTATGACTTATCGAAATAGTTTATTGATAAATTAGTTCTTACAACAAGTCTCTATTCAATTCAAGGGCTGCAAATTATTGTTTTAAAATCGAATCTTTATGTTTCAAATCATTAAAATTGAAAATTAAAAATTTAATATTTAATACTCAAAATTTAAAATTTTATGTAAATTTATTCCTCAAATGTTAATATAAACTTTTGTCTAATATTTTGCATAGTATATTTTTTTTCTTTGTAATTTATTTTTTCAAATTTATTGTAAATCTTTTTAATACATCTTCACACAACATACAACAATTTTATTTATTTTGCTGAAATGTCATTTCTGGCAGACGGCAGCATTGTCATGTCCGTATTTCCAATAGAAAAAAATTGTAATTTAACTAATGAATAAAGGAAGAATCTAATCTTATCTAATCTACTACTTACTTACTTTCTTACTTATACAGCTCACAATTCATGAAGGATCTCGGCCTGAGATATTGCAACCTTCCATCGTGAACGGTCCCTGGCATACACTCTCCAGTCCTCGAGACTTAGCGCTCTGGCACTTGCAGTCACTTGGTCCTTGTACCGTAGATTCGGTCTTCCTTGCCGTCTCGAACCTAGGGGCTGGGATGAGAAGACTTTCTTGGCTGGAGCGTTGTCTTCCATTCGCTCGATGTGGCCGAGCCAATGTAGTGGTCTTTTTTTCATCTCCATTCGAGACCGAGAATCCGTCGAAGAATTTTTCTTCAAAAGTGTACAGTATCAATTCCCCGTTTTAACTTATCATCCAGCACTCGGCGGCGCCGTAGAATTTGGACTGGTTTAATCAAAATTTTGTATAGCAGATACTTTGTCTTTCGAGTGAGGAATTTTGAACCCAGTTGTTTTGCCAAACAGAAGCAGCAGCGGTTCGCTGCGGCAATTCTTTTTCGGATCTCTACTAAGGTGTCTTTGTGGGATTGACGTTTGTTCCAATTTAGGTGAACTCCTTAACTACCTCGAAATTGCTGCTACCAACAGCAATGTTTTGGCCTAGGCGGTGGACAGATGTTGCTTTGTTTGTTGATAGTATGTACTTTGTTTTGTCCTCATTCACTTCAAGACAAACTCGTTTCGCCTGTTCTTCAATCGCTGTGAAGCCCTCAAGCACAGCTCTCTTGGATCGACCGATGATGTCAATGTCGTCCGCATAGCCTAAGAGCTGGGTAGATTTGTTGAAGAAAGTATTTTCCGTGCTCACACCTGCCTTGCGCACTATCTGCTCTAGGACTATGTTGAAAAAATTACATGACAGCGCATCTCCTTATCTAAACCGTGCCCATGTTTGAAACAACTCGGATGAGCTATTACCCATTTGAACACTGCACTGCGCTCTTATTGTTCAGGGTCATGTGGCACAGCTGGATTAGTTTGTTTGGGGTTCCAAATTAAGACATTGCCATTTTAATCTCTTGGTGGTGGATCTTATCATAAGCATCTTTGTAGTCGATGAAAAGATGGTGGGTTTCGACTTGAAATTCGTTGGTCTTTTCCAGGATATGACTCAATGTGAATATTTGGTCTATCGTTGTTCTGCTTGGCCTGTGGCTTTAGGCCTGTGCCAGTTATTGTGTTGCAGAACGGTTTAAGACGCTCACACTGTACGTAGGATAGGATTTCGTATGCAGGGATATGCCGCGGTAGTTTTTGCATGACGTAGTATCGCCTTTTTTGTAGATGGACCATATAGAGCTTATCGACCAGTCAGTGGGCATGCATTTTTCCTCCCATACTTTGTTGATGACCTGGTGAATGCGGTTCTTCAAAACACCTCCTCCATATTTAAAGAATTCCGCAGGTATGCCATCCGACCCGGCGGACTTGTTATTTTTACCTTTTGGATGGCTCTTTCTACCTCTTCTGCGCTGGGGGCTGGAACTGGGTCTTGTTGGTTGGAAGTGCTTCTTGAAAACATCTACAGTTCCCTGTGCTTCGGTGACTAGGTTTTCTTCACTGTTTCGAAGAGCCTGTGTCCCGGTTCTGAAACCAGAAGCTAATTGTTTCGACCTTTTAAAGAAACGGTAGTCATTTCTTGACCCGAGATCCTTCTAGATCTTTGAGCTGAAAAACTGCGGATGCTCTTCTCTTCCTTCGCAGGTTCTTTGTTCTCATTTCTCTTTTTTGTTCGGTACTCTTCTCTTGCTACTCTTGTTTTCCATTGCAGGATCTGCAAACCTGCATTTTCCGTCGCTCGTTTCAATAACACGCACTCATCATCATACCACGGATTCTTTTTGGTTGGCTCGGGTGCATTTTTTTATTATTTCGCGATATTGGTTCCACATGGTCTTGGAGTCTCTGGCATTATCCTTAAACTTGTGTTAGACTATCCAAAGCGCTCTTAGCACACAAAATGGTATTGCATCTGTTGTAGATTTCTTAACTCATTTTTATTTTGTTTAAACTGTATATTTTCCTACTTAAATTGGTTATTTATTTGAGTTTTTATTTCGGTCTTAATTGTTGCATCAGCTTTAAAAGAATAGTTCTGGGTGTTGGAAAGCAAAATCAGCTCAGATTTCAAGCCTTTTTCTTTTCTCATTCAACAGCAGCGTTAGCGGGTTCGTCCTCCATACGGGTTAATGGTCTTTTGATTACGAGTTATCATTTGCAGCGATTTTCCAAATATCGAATTTTTCTCTACCGTTGAGTTTTAAATTTGAAATATTCGACGGTATGATGATGTGTATGCAGTCCAATTGAAAATTAATGGTCTAAGAGCTGGAATAATGAATCAAGTCATCTAAAGAATGTTGTAAGGCATATCAATAGAAAGGTCTTGTGGAGTTAGGCACGCATCGTTTTGTCCGGTAGCATTTTAGTGTGACTGACATGGGTTAGATTCAATCCGAATGAGTGTCAAAAATACGTGAAAACAGGATACACCAATAGCTCTTTTCTTAAACGTCAAAAAAGAATGCCAAAATTCAGAATCCGACTACTGTAGCACAATTTTTTTTTTGTTTTTTTTAATATGACTAAAAATCAAATCCTAATCTATCGTAGACGAATTACCGGGTGTCCAATGCCCACCTTAATTGCGTCATGCTTAAAAATTCAATTTTTCGTTTCGCGTATCACATCAGTCACATTAAACAAATCTATATCCATAACCTTTCTAAAATATGTTTAGTAACAAAACTAAGAATTTAATCAAGACCACTCATTCCATAACTAACAAATGACTATATGTGTATGGAGCCACGAACCAACAGACAACATCCACACACCATTGTAACCAAACAAAAATTTGCACTCGATTACACCGCATTCAAAAGTATTAAAACAATGTTTACCCACACGTCATTATAACCATATAAGAAACAAATTGACCACACACTTTTTTTGTTGGTGGTGGAGTCAGTAAAAATATATATAAGTATCTTGTTTTCGAGTGACGCCAAAACAAACGAAACAACAGTTCAATGCTTATGACTTGTCTTGGTTTAAAATTAAAACTGAGCCGAGACACTGACCACGTGCACTCCAATCGATAAATTCTCGCCCATATCAAAATAAAAAACAACACCAAATAGAAATCAAAATAGATAAATAGATACAAAATACAAAGAGTACAGTTAGGTGCTTACGATGAACAACGCGCCGATACCGGTTCGGCGGCCAGCTGATTTGTAAGTCGGTTTCATTCATTTCGACTTCGACATTCTACATAAAGGTATAGCGTAAAGATAATAAAAAACCGGCTCTCTCACTTTCAGAGCCAGGAGACAAGATTTTCAAGCTTGAAATCGAGAGAAGCTCTTACTCCCGCTTGACTGCATTTTATTGTTGGAAAAAAGAGTTCATCCGCTCTCACAATGCAAAAGATTCATTTTTGAGTTACACCTCGCACAGTAAAAACTAGTGTCAAAAGTGAGCTGGCGAGTTAGACGGCTTAAGCATTCGAACGGTACGGACGTGTCTTTAAATCGGTGCTAGGACTAGATGTTAACTTTTCCGTATCCACGTCGTTGAACTGGTCGTCGTGAATCTGTATTTTTTATTATTTTCTGTTTTGTTTTTGTCAATCTATCTGAAAGAACATTGTTTAGGATTTTCAAAAACGAAAATTAAAACCAAACGGAAGTACGCGTCCGTTTTTTTTTCTTTATCGAGATCTAAAGTTAAAACATTTTTCGTTTTATTTGAGTCTGGCACTTTTGGTGTTAACTTTTCATGGTGCACACGATTTCCCATTGTGTTTCACGCACTAATAGTTTTGACCGTTGGGTAATTCGTTCGAGTGCTTTATTAATCTGATTTTAACAGAAAAAAAGCAACAAATTGAAAACAAAAAATAGCGAATTTATATAAACAACAACATAAGCCGAATATGTATTGAATAGATACAAATAATAATTATCCATCTATTGTTACGTTTTTGATTGCCATAAAAAAGTGAAATTCGAAATTTGTCTTCCCCATTTGTGTTGTTTATCTGTGTGCTGAAAGTAAAAATATTCCAGTTGTGAAGTTGAATAATAATTAACGGTATCAATAGATTGATGCTCAAAGATTTGCATAAACTGCCTTTAAAGAAAGAAACATATCGAAAGTGAAGACATACAAAAAAAAAAAAACGATATTTTCCGGATGTTAATACCCGAAACGGATTTGTGAAAGTTAATATTGCTGTTTTTTTTGTTCCTTGGTCTATAAAAGGGAATATTGTGATTTGTGGTTGATTATTTTGTTTGTTGTCTTTCCGATAGATACGCGTTCTATAAAAATGATATCCAAACTTGGATTAGCTGGTTTCTTGTTGGTAGCGGTTTGGAGCATATATGGGTGTGATGCCAAGCCTGCAACAGAGTCTAGTGCAGTGAATGAGTCAAAAAATGGTAAGTTATTTGGATATATGTATATATATTTTATCAAAGTGCAAACATTGGTAAAAAATGCTTAAATCGCTGTCCTTAAACGTTCAATCGGTTCTGTTCGTTTCCTCTGTCCCGAGAATAATGTAAGTTTTTTTTTTACAATCGATCAACAGTAAAGTAGTGTCCAATATTTTCATACGTGCGACATATTTTAGGTACTTCATAAAAAATTTCGATTTTTTCCCTTTGTTTTCATCAAACGATATCTAACGATGCTAGAAAATTCGCAAATGTCTGTTCTCTCTTTGAATGCTTGAATGCAAGGACTTGCGTTGACAGTCTTATTCAATTGGTCAAAGACTTGTAATTATTGTATTAACCTTTCTAAGCGCATTAACAGTGTTCATCTTCACCAAGAATTCTCATCAAGGGCTAAAGACAGCTCCTTACGATATTTAAATTAAAAAGCTAGGAATTTAATTGTTCATAAGCATTAACCAAATTTTTATTTTATTTATTATTTTTTTGTTTCTAAAATATCTAAAAGAAGTGTACAGCACAACCAAAGGTGTGTTAAATGAAGAATACATAGATCAGAAAAACACAACTACTCACGTGAAAACTGTCAGAACAGTTGAGAATAGAAAAACTTTTTACTTTCGACATATCTTCAGAATATATGGCAAGTTTTGGATTCGTAAAAAAAACAAAGTTGAGATTTCGATCAAAATACTATGATAAAGAAGTAGAAGAAAGTGAGTTCGGCGATTCCATCCGTCTATCTGTAAGCGCACCTACAGCCTTAACCACTGGTCCGATTGACTTCAAACTTGAAAATTAGAGGTGCAAATTCGCAGGGTTCACATTTTTTATTATTATTATTATTTTTTTTTTTTTTGAGATCAAAATTTAGAGTAGCCACCATACAATTTTTTTGGCCAAAAACCAAAACTTTCAATTTTATCAAAAACGGTTCCTACGATTTTTCTTAAACTTTCTCGAAAATTTTATTATAAAACATTCCTGTATTTTATGTAAGGAATATATTTTTGTATTGCTCCAAAACTCCTCTACCTCCAAAGAACCGTTTTTTTTGTAATCAGATTTTCTCGAAAAATAAATATCCGATCAACGTAATTTTTTTTTTTTTTTTTTGAAAGTACGTATATATTGCCCAAATAATATTTTTTATTCAAGCAAATTAAAAAAAAATTTGTTTGCATTTTCAAAAATATTTTTAAACTTCTTTTTCAAAATTCTGTATCTCAAAAACGGAGCAATATTAAAAATCGAAATTAAAATGTAATATGCATGTTTACATTTTCTTGAAAACTGCATACCCCAATTAATTTTAAGACATTTTTGAAAAAAATAATAATATATAAAAATAAATTTAAAAAAATTTAATAAATCGAGAATAAGGTTTAAATCTGTTTGGCATTTTAATTTTAGCACTAGAATGTATTTACGAGGTACATAGCAATTTATGTTTTAATTTTTTTATGAATTCTTATTATTTTTATATTTATTGAGTTTTTTCGTGAGTTAAGTGTAAGTTGGTGCATGGCAATCAACTTTCCACCAGAAGTGAAGGTGAAAGATTTAAAACGTCTAAGCTCTAGGGATATCCTTGTTTCTTAATGTAAGTGTTAAAATAAAAATTATATAGTGTATTAATTGGAAACAAATTAATTTATAGTTTTTTTTTTTTTTGGAGACTCAATACTACACCTAAAAATTAGTATGCCGCCAAATAATTGAAATCAGTGTTCTCAGTCTCATACAAGACTAAATGTATACCTATGTACTGATTCATATATGAACGTATTTAACATTTACATATAGTTTTGTGAACTCTTCAGCTGGAGAATGGAGGTTGATATATACTAAATTAAAATTCATCTTAACACATTGAAACAACCATCCTAGCCAAGAAAATAAAATGTTTACATTTCTCAACGTCAACAAATAATTTGTTTTCTAAAGACCAACTTAAAATTGAAGAACAACTCAACAACTTAAAAATTAGTATTTTTATCCTGTGAAATATTCATCTAAAAAGTAAAAAAACAAAAAAAAAAGAGCAGTAAAATAAAGAAAATGCTTCAGGAAGTGCTTGCTTAGTTGGCATGTATGTACACAGAAACTGCTGCCCTACATTAGGCAGGTTAATTATGTACGTAGTTTCACATGTCCAGCTTTATAAAAGATCATCAGGGCTTTTCTTTTACATCACCTAAATCATCACCACAGAATTCCTCAAACCTTTAACAAATATTAACATATTCTATGTATGAATTTGTATATATGCACGCTTCTAAACATCCAGATGATCAGAGTTGCCATTAGGACCTACTTTCGGTAGTAATTTAATTTTGCTCGTTTTTTAAAGTTTATAAAAATAATCTCATTAAGTGTTTCATATTTTTTGCATGTTAACTGAATCAACTAGTATTTTGCGTTTAGTTTAGCCAGTTTTTGTCAGCAGTGGGGACTAGTTTATTTCCTATTGGTGTGGAAAGTTCACAGGTGTTTAAATGGAAACCATTTCAATAAGCAATGAGCAATAAATGGGCCCAAAGGTCTCAAATAAAGAAGGATACTTAGTACATTAGATGATCAGGCGAAAAACTGTAGTGTTTTTGATGGGAATATGTAGTTGGACACAACCTGACAGCCATGTCGTTGGCACATAGATGATTGACGCTTGAAGAGTATCAGGTATGAGGGGGTGAAAGGATGTATTTTATTTCTTGTGGGGTGTTGATTTTTGGATGGCAAACCCAGAGGAAAATTTGCGTAAGGTACTCATATGTGACTTAAAATAGAAGAGATCCTGTGATCACATATTTTTGTAAGGGTATAGGCCTGGTAAAGGTCTGTTGGCAAGAGGCATACACAATTAGTTTGACTCTTTTTTGTTTGTTTTTCAGGACACACATAATAAAAATGTGCATATTCTAAAAGATCGAGTAGAACTTCAACTAGTGTGCATTTATATGCAACATCTAACTGAACTTTAACTGAATTTGAATTGCGAAGATTTTATTGCCACATTTCACTTTTCTCATTGATTTTAGTTTGCAATCGAACTTTGAGTTGTGCTGTTGCTAAAGTTTTTCGTTTGAAATTTAGAAAAAAAATGCGTATTTAAATACAAAAAAAAGAACAACAATAACAATTTTTGGAACATAAAAGTAATCAAAATATGTATTTAGTTTTGGCATGGAGGAGCAAGTTCGTACGACCCAGTCGTGCAAATTTTTTCAAATGTACTCGATTTTTCTTTAACATTCATGTATTCTATGTAAAAAAAATGTTTTTGTATTGCTCCAAAACGGTACCTCCCATAGAACCGTTTTTTTTTCTTTTTAGATTTTTTTCGAAAAACAAAAGAACAATCAGCGTAATTTTTCTTAAAGTACTTACATACCTACTTCCAAATAATATTTTGTGTTCAACATTTTTTTTGGATTTAAAAAAATATTTTTAAAGTTTTTTTTTCAAAATAATTCTGTATCCCCAAAAATTGATCGATATTAAAAATGGAAACTCAAATATAATGTGTATATTAACATGTTCTTGATTACTGTATAGCCAGATTAATTTTAGAACATTTTTGAAAAAAATCTTACCTATATAAAAAGTTAATTTTAAAAGCATTGCTCCACAGACTTCTTTTTTTACTCTTGAAAAATCAACATTTTTTGAAAAAAATGTATGCGGCATTAATTTGTTTTCGGATAAAATATGTTTTTGAGGTACATATTTCAGTTTACATTTTTATTCATGAATTTTTAAATACGTGTTTATATTTTAAAATATCTTTTCTGGAGTTCAGTTTTAGAATAAAGGAACAAGTTCGTACGACCCTTTCGTGCACCTTCTTTGACAGATATCAATGACCTATATTAAATAATTAAAGTGCAAACTTGATATATAGATATAGTTTTCACAAATTAAAAATGTAGACGACTAGGTGGCCCGAACTTTCTTCCTTGATAAAAGACTTTACTTCCAAAAAACATAAAGAAAATAAAATATGTAATTAAAATTAATAAATAAAATTAAAATTGAAATATCTACTTCAAAAACACATTTCATCTAAAACGATTGATGCCTTAAGGTTACTTACAAAATTACTGAATTTTTTAAGTTTAAAAACAAAATCCTTGGAGGTTTTTTTATTTATAAAATTAATCAAAATTGTCCTAAAACTAATGTGGGTATGCAGTATTCAAGATCATATAATACGTGCTACATTTGAATTTTTTTAATATTGATCCGTTTTCGAGGCACAGAATTTTGAAAAAAAGGTGTTTGAACACAACATTTTATTTCGGAAATATGTACATTTATACGTTCTTCTAAAGAAAACATAACCCTGATCGGATTAATTTTAGAGAAAATCTAATAACGGTTTTTAGAGATGTACCGTTTTGAAGTCATTCCAAAATAATCTTATTACATATTAAAAAACAACAGTGTTCCGAAAAGAATTAACAAAGGTGTTTATAATAATCGTGGGAGCCTTAGTTTTGACCTTACAAAAAAAAAATAACTAAACGGGCCAAGCGAATTCGCTCAAACTTCTAATTTTCAAGTTTGACTTTGAAGTCAATCGGAAAGGTGGTTATAACAACAAGTGCTTACACAGTCAGACAGAGAGACAGAAAGAACGGAATCACCCGGCTTACTTTTTTCGACTTTTCTACCATCGTATATAATAACTGATCAAAATCTCAAGGTTTTTTTACGAATACAATTTTTTTTTTTTTTATAATAAGCACACACTCAAAGGGTTTTTATACTCTTACTATAAAATAGACACAGTGAGTGCTTTAGTAAAGAAGGAAGGGGTTAGAGAGAAGGTGCCGGTGTACATTGGTTTTATAGCCTGATTCTCCCCCTTGTGAGGAATCACAAGTCATAAGCCCATGTGACTATTTCTTATGAGGATTGTTGTGACTCGATAACATTTGTCGGATTCTCCCATATTCCTCACAAGAAAAGTCACAACGAAATTCACCACAGCCAAGGTGAAAGCTTTATTTAAAAAATGGCCTACTCACAGTCAAAATAGAACAGGAGAACGATTTATATCTATCCTAGAAAGATGTAATTTACCATTTTTGGAATCTTTGATTAATGCAATATAATGTGTACATTATAATTTATGAAACATTTGTATCCCAAATATGCTCCATACAAAATAAAATGCATAATTATTAATTTTTCCAGTAATGAAATGAAATATCTATTATTATTATGAATCAGTTTCAGTATTTATCTGCATTAACCAAATGCATATGCGCCATTATCATTTCAACTTCCATTTTTTTCACTACTCAAAAATCAAAATGTCAAATTTCAAATAATTTGCTTGTTATGACCTGCTCTGAAGATGATAACAATTTCGATTGTTTTTGTGACTATCACAAGTTGTGACTTTGGGGGAAAATACGAAAAAGTCACAATATCAATTTCACCTCTTCTTATGACTTGTGAGGTGTCAGTGATGATGGGGAGTACCGGGCTGTTAAATTCCTAAACTTTGCAGTGATCGGGCAAATGAGAGTGTGGAAGAGAGTTCCACATTCGCGTAGTACGATTAAAGAACGATTATCTATACTTGAGCGTAGGACCAATGTTGGGCTCGAGGGTCAACTGATGGGCCATCCTGCAAGGGCGGGTATTACGGTTGAATTGTGTAAGGGGTGGAATGCAACTGGCTATTGCACTGGAGCAATTACCGTAGTAACGATAAAACAAGGAGAGACAAAAAACGTTACGACGGTGTTCCAAAGAAGAGATTGAATTAGTTATGTCTCTGTCACAAATCATTCTTACTTCTCTTTTTAGTGTACCATCCAAGAGGCTTAAATATGTAGCTGGAGTATCTACCAGCCCAAAGATGAGAATTGTACTCAAGCTTTGGACGAATGTAGGTTTTATAGATAATAGCCAGATCAGACGGGGAGAAAAATTTCTTGCACCGTCTTAAGAAAACCAAACATCTTGCGGCATTTTTGGCGACATCGCGTATGTGCTCGGTCCACAAGAGGTGGGCAGTGATGCACATACCAACACCGAAAATCACGAGATGTTCGGTCTCATTGATGCAAGTGCCACTCATGGACAGTGACAAGGGGGGTATATCTCGCTTCAACGATACAAGACAGTGTTGGGTTCTCTCTACACGGTTTTTAATTCCCCATTGTACAATGCTATTTAAGTCAGAGTTTAATGAACAATACTTGCTATTTTCTATTTGTCGAAAGAAAAAAGTAGGAACAATCAAAATTTTACTTAGCTGGATAAGTTCATGGAACATAAAATAACAGATAGGAGAAAAGTTTTGTGGCAAGGTTTTCTTCATTGAACACGAAACAACCGCATACTTAGTTTTTGGATCTTTCCATTTCTTTTATTTTCTGTGCGGAACAGTTTCACTGAACAGCCCTTTTTTAATGTTAATTTTCCACGCATCATCAAAATAAAAACAATTAGTACGTTTCTTTGTAATAAAGTTTTATAAAGTTATTTTGAAATAAAATAATAAATGAGAAAATAGTTTTTTGTTCACTTAAAATAAAAAAAAATAAAAATAAATAAATAAAGCTGTCTATTATCGTAATTAGGGTTAAGAACGTAGGAAAAATAATCGTTAGAAATACATAAAAGCTTACATCGATCCTTACATATATTTCCTCCTTAAGATTATAGATAATTGTTCGCTAATCCTCAATGTAAAATCATGAACCCGGTTTACATCATGAGGTACTCTCAGCACTACATTTTTTGGTTTCACAATTCTCTCACTGTCTTAACACTTAGATAACAGCCTTATGTCACCAAAAGGAACAAAAAAAAAAGTCCCAGTCTTTTCATTTAATTTGTTCCCACATTCTATTTCCTCTCTAACGTAAGCAAAAATTAACCCACAACTCGGTGCAATTCCATGACATCTTCTCTCTGCAGCCTTTTAAAAAGTCTTTTCCAGTAATGAATTTCTTCATTACCTTCCTTATTCTTAGAAGTCTTAAAAAAAAAAAATTAAAAATTAATTATGCTCCATTGAAGCTACTTTCGCCCCCATAGTGCATAACAATTTCCCAACAGCCACGGCAATTGTATTCAAATTAAGCACCCATTTTTTCAGCAAACGAATCTCTCGCGCTTGCAGATATAACAATTTATTCTCTGTAATCAAAATCTAAGCAACAGCACAGTGAAAAATTGCAGATAGCTGCCTCGCCTGAGACTGTATTCCATAGTTTATATTTCAAGTCTTTACTATGTACCTATAGAAAGTAGATAGAGATTATAGTTGCCTTCACTTACCTACTATGCGCTGCGCATGCGTGTACAGCAACAATTGCCCAAGTGACTTAATGACTGAGTGAACGAATTTACACGTTATGACATCATAATGACACCCGCGCACTACATACCATTCAATGCATTGTTCGTTGCGCATGCGCAAGCCCAAGCAACTGAATAAAGACGTGGAAATCCCATTAATTCTTCAAACACAAGAGATGCTGTCAATTAAAATCATAGCGGGAAGCCCAACCTTATCTTGTTTTCCCAGGTCCATTGTCTTCGAGCTGAGCAAGTCAAGTGTGGAGAGATATTGTTTGTGGGTACAACCCAGAAAGCTACATTCTCAAAAGATAAACTCACACTTTGGCATGGAAAAGAACAATCAGTTTCTGATTCTTGGTGTGTAATTAAAGCTCACGCAGTCAACTCGACAGATCACACCTCGCACTGAACGATTTCCGTGCTTGGAGATACACAATGCAACACAGTGTGGCAATACTTGGACTATTATCATATAGAGTCATTGATAAAATAAGCGCTTTATGGTCGTTTAAATGGTTGGTTACGGTTTGAGTTTTGACGAAAGATATTGGATAAGTTGTTGAGGCCACGCGGTTATTTAGAGACAACAATGGAGACAAGAAATGGATTAATTTACCTTCACCTTGCGTCAACGTGACGCAAATTTGGAAAAATGACCACACGTGCGTCCCAACGTGACCAGCAAACGTGCAGATACCAGTAAGTACCACAAGGCGACCACTGCGGCTTGAAAATTAATATCGATTTTGATTGCTGTTTAAATGTGTGACGCTGGGATTGGAGGTTTGCTTGACACCCAAGACTGAAATGAGTCATGTTGCCATTGCCATGGGTAGGGCTTGTTAGAAAAAAAGAGCTTAACAAGTCTTTACTTGTTTTGTAGAGAGATTTAATTTCAGTTGCATTTACAAGATAGACTTATTTGAAAAATAAATTTAAAATAAATTTAAATCTTTAATGATGTTTACATGCAGCAAGTCAAACTTCAATGTTGTATGCTTTCGAAATAAGTATACATATTTCTATTCATATAGTTACATCAAGTAGAATTATTTGATAAAAAAAATAATATAGAGGGTCCTGTTGACTGCCATTATTTTTTTCACGACCTTCGTAAAGATGACCGATATTTAAAATTAAAGCCACCTACGAAGCTATAAAGGCAGTGTCTTGGTGTGGGGAGCAATTTCATGCTACGGATACGGAACCTTTCAACTCTCATTTCTCATTTCTCATTTCTCACATGAAGAATGAATGCAGAAACTAATAAAAATTTCCTGCTTCCAATCAGCCAAAATGCCTGAACGCCTAAGATCCAAACATTTTCAATATCTACAAAAAAAAGTGGAAAACCCGAAATTCCGAAATGCTACAAGATTAAAAACCTAAAAAGCCAAAAGTCGCCTATTCTGCAAGCCGAAAGCCGAAAAAGTCTCTCTACTTTTCATTTCCTATTCATTCTTTTATATTATATTTAAGGCTGAAGTCCTCCTTTGGCTTTTGGACCAAGTTAATGTTTACACGCGAACTCTTGGGCACGTTTTTCTGTGCATGAAAATTCGCTTTATGAATATTGGATACAATTCGGTCTTGATCAAAATTAAAATTGTGTCATTCGTGATAGATTTCTATACAATTTTTCAATTTCGGTCTCGGTCAAAACCAAAAGTTATGTAAGTTGAGCATTGTTCACATGAGCTCAAACAACGACCAACGAATGCCCGAATATTCATCGATTATGACATTTCTTTCTTTCCAACACATATTTGTGATATTTTCATGGCAAGTGCTGTTGTATTCAGTGATAGTTTCGGAAATTTGATATTTTTTGCCGGAATTTTTTGTTTCAAAATGGGTTTTCGAATATAAAAAAGAAAGTTCTTTATGAAAAACTCGGAAACCTCCTTGGTTTTCAAAGGAAAAATTGCATGTAACTGAAGGTGTATTGGTTTTCAAATGGAAAAGTGGAAAATATCAAAATGGGTTTTCTAATGGAAAAAAGAAAGTTTTGATGAAAAAACTTGGATGCTTTATTAGTCTTCAAAGGGAAAATTGCATGGAATTGTAGGTGCATTGATTTTCAAATGGAAAAATAGAAATCTCCGCGAAAGCACGAAGAACTTAAAGACCCAATATCAAGTTTTTGCATAGAATTTAAGTGCATTGGTTGTTTGTATGTATATGTCAGGAAGGGACTCTTTATCCGCTCAATCCCCAATGCATTTTTATAAAATTTTCAATGTAAATATAGCCTTAGTAAATACAAGTTTATGGGACAATCTTACGGGAAAGTCAGCAGTCAACAGCTGTATGGAACTCTGATTTTTTGCTTGATATGTGGAGTGTGTAGGTTGAATTAAGACGAGAAAAAAAAACATAAAGAAGGAAGGATCTATTGCCCCCCGTTAAGCCAGGAGGGACGATTTTTTTAACAGAAAAGCATTTAAAAAAAAAATATTAAAAATCAACGGCTTTGTCCACAATGGCGTGCTATACCTTCTTGCAAAGTTAGAAAATGCCTCTTAAATTTTGCATTTAAATAAAATTGTTTTTAGGAATAGTTCTCAAAAAATTTATCTTCAAAGTCAAAACATTGAAATTTTTAACTTTTTTTTAACTTCTGTGCTGGCTACTGAAGTAGCCGAATTTTTTTGTACATGTACGTATTTATGTCAGTTTGTTTCGAGTTGACAGTTTCGCCGATCTTAACGATCAGACCTATGGGTCTGTTTGACTAGGTCTAGGTTCCGAAAGCGATGGAATATAATGTGAGAAGTCACTTTCTCTTGAAAATTTTGCGTTTATAACTTTTTTCTTTTCACTTTCAACATCCTTACCCCAACTAAGTTTCCTGTCGCAATTGTCAATTACATACTGACAAATATGTAAATTACAATTTATTTTTCATTTCATAAAACAATTGTCAGTACAAATTTGTCGGAAAATTCCTGACAATTGTAGAAAAATAGTTGACAATTCATTGTCATGACAATTTCTTTATGAAACGAAAAGACTACAACTGTCGTATATTTTACGACAATTCTACAAAATTGTCAAACACTTTATGAAACAGATTTTTGACAATTGTCGAGTTGTAAATTTACAAATTGTCACCTGTCACCTGTCGCAATTGTCAATATTTATGAAATAGGCCCCTGGTTGGCTTGACCGACTTACTTAAAAGTTTGTTTGTTTTACTTTAGAATTTCGAAAAGCAAAATTTAAAAAACAGAATTTGGTGACCAGGATGCAAAGACAGCAGAATTTTCGATTAAAAAGCAGAACTTTCAAAAGCTGAATTTTGAAACTAGAATTTTGACCCGCTCCCGTTTAGCTAAACAATGGTCTAACGAATTTTTTAACCCCTACGACCTCTACTTGAATATGCATCACAGGTTTGGTTGCCATTTCAAGATAATATTTATTATAACACGATATTATGCTTTTCAAAGACTCTCTTAAGACCATAGGATTCAATGAGCAGCCAAATGATTTGGATTCCCTTCAAGAATTCCCTATGAACACATAGTAGTATTTATCTAGTTTTAATGCAAGAAAAAAAAAGAATGATTTAGCTCATAAAATTGGATTTTATTGTGCACAAATTACAGTTTATTTTTTTGGTAGAATCTACTTGATTCTTTTATTGCGCATCAATTAATTCGAGTATAACGCTTGTACGTGATTGATTAAATATTAACTATGATATTTTTTATTTCGTTCGTGTGGCACGTATGATTGTCGGAGTTGAATAGCACGAATCTCGGAAATGAAAATCACACCAAAAACATAAATGCAAAAAAAGAGCCGAATTCTCCCGTTCAAAAATTCTGTCTAACAAATCAGCACGAAAAGGAATGAGATCTAAAAGAACGCCAAGTTCTAAGACTCAGCAAGTACTCGTAGGTGCATTGCAAATGTTTTAAGTGGGATTACATCGAATCAACTATTACTTTTGAATTATACTGTGCCAAATTTCAAGTTTCTAGGGCAACGTGAAGTGCTTCATAATTTTGATGATCTGTCAGTGAGTGAGTGAATCAGTCAGTCAGTTTTTGGAACATTGTATCTAAGAAACTACTTATGCTTTTTCTTGACTAGCTTAACAAATAATAATGAAGTTAGTGGGGTGTTGAAAATACCCAGAGTTGATTCCTGTAAATAAGCTCGTAGTGCCAAAGTTGCTAGAGAACTTGGCTGGGCACTACCGTGCCCCTTGATAAAAATTTCATGAACAATCAAATGATGTCTGGTAGATCGGCTGTTTGAACTTTCCTGCTGATATGGAATTTCGTCTTAGGGTAAAGTTACACTGCATTAACTTTTGATGCATATTCAATGATCAATCGGGTTTGCCAAAAGATGTTTTATATCGCTATAATATAAATTATTGTTCCTCGAACTGCACAATACATATATATCAAGGATAGAAAGCATTGTATTTTTATTTTATTTATACTTCATAATCTTATACACATTAAGACACATTGTCTTATAAAATAGATGCAAGATTTATAGTGAATAAAAGTTAGAAAGCTAATATGTTTAACATTATGTACTAGCTGACCCTGCAGACTTCGTACTGCCTCAATCGATAATCGATAAGGATAACCCTCTACCATTCTACCCAACCCACTACCTCCTTGTGCTACCCAGTACGAAACTACTCTGTTACGCTACCAATTATTTCTACACGCTTACCGTTACACCATTAGCCAGAATCCCACTTCTCATTACCCGCAACGCGCAACCATTTTTTTTTTTTGCATTTCAATTTTTCCATTTTTCCTTTTTTTTTGTACTTTTTCTTGCTTACCAGTTCCCCATTACAAATTTTCCAGTTTCCCTTTGAAAACAAGTGAGTTTTCCGAGTTCCTTTCTAAAACCCATTTTTAAATTTTCCAGTTTTCCATTTGAAAACCTCTGCACCTAATATTACATGGAACTTTCCCTTTGAAAACCAATGAGTTTTCCGAGTTTCATTCGAAAACCAATTTTGAAATTTTCCAGTTTTTCATTCGAAATTTTCCAGTTTTCCACTTGAAAACACAATTTCATGCAATTTTCCCTTTGAAAACCAATGAGTTTTCCGAGTTTCATTCGAAAAACCATTTTAAAATTTTCCAGTTTTCCATTTGAATTTTTCCAGTTTTCCACTTGAAAACCAATGCATCCACAATTTCATGCAATTTTCCATTTGAAAACCAATGGGTTTTCCGAGTTTTTCATCAAGAACTTTCTATTTTTCCATTCTAAAACCCATTTTGAACCAAAAAATTCCAACCAAAAATATCTAATTTCCGACTTTTGTTTGGTTTTTCCAGTTTTTCCACTATCCCATGAGGTTTTTCCATTTTTTTTTTTCACAGAAATCATCACTGAATACAACAGTATCAACCATGAAAATTTCACAAACATCTGTTGGGCCATTTCGGAGTCTATAAGAGACATACAAACAAACACACATCCATTTTTATATATATAGAGATTAAGGAAAATATACAAATAGTGAAAGTTACTTAATAAAAAAAACAAAAATAAAGAAGATAATTTACAAAGGAGTTGATAAGTCCCAAAGTATACCCTCTCTGAAACAACTCAATCCAGATTCCTGTTAAATTTCTAGACCCAGACAAAAGTTTGCCAAGCCAAGATCTTTAATCTCGAAGTCCTCTTGCAAACGATTTCGCAGTTCTAGGCTCTTTGAGACATCCTTCGAAGCACGTAATATGTCGTCGACATGCGGAATAAATGGGGGTTATAACTTACTTACTTAAGGTGGCGCTACAGTCCGTTGTGGACTTGGGCCTCAATCAACAGTCTCCGCCAGCTAGCTCGATCCTTAGCTAGTCGTCTCCAGTTTTGCACTCCATGTTGATTGAGGTCCTCTTCCACTTGAGTGCGCCACCTGAGTCGCGGTCTTCCTCTCCTCCTACGTCTCTCGGAAATAGTGTCGAAGGCTTTCCGGGCCGGAGCATTGGTGTCCATTCGCTCTAAATGACCGAGCCATCTGAGTCTCTGGACCTTGACCCTTCTGGCTAGGTCCATGTCGTTGTACAACCCGGTAAAGTTCGCTGTTGTATCTTCTTCGCCATTCCCCTTCAATGCACACTGGCCAAAGACGACCTGAAGAACTTTCCTCTCGAAACAGCCTAAGGCACTTTCATCCGATTTTGTCAGGGTCCATGCTTCTGCACCATACAGCAGGACTGGGATGATGACTGTGTTGTACAGTTTTACCTCAGTTGCTCGAGAGAGGGCTTTTACACTCAATTGCTTTCTAGGCCCAAAGAAACAGCGATTAGCAAGAGTTATTCTTCGTCTGATCTCAGCGCTGGTGTTATTGCCCGTGTTTATAGCGGAGCCTAGGTAGACAAACTCCTCTACTACCTCGAAGTTATATGCGTCTATTGTGACGTTCTGCCCAAGCCGTCGGTGTTGGGTGTCCTTTCTCGAAGACAGCAGATACTTCGTTTTTCCCTCATTTACCGCTTAACCCATTTTTGCCGCTTCTGTCTCAATTCTCTTAAAGGCGCCATTGACATCACGCTGTGTTCTTCCCATTATATCAATATCATCGGCGTACGCGAGAAGTTGAACAGATTTTTGGAAGATAGTGCCTCTGGTGTTGACGTTGGAGTTCTGCACTATCTTCTCAAGAACGATGTTATAGAAATCGCATGACAGTGCATCCCCTTGTCTGAATCCTTTTTTGACGTCGAAACATTCCGTAAGCTCGTTGCCAACCTTGATGGAGCGAACGAGTTTGGCAAGGACGCCAAAACTAGACATAACTTTGAACAGTCCGTCTCTTTAGATGCTGTCATACGCGGCCTTAAAATCGATGAAAAGGTGATGGGATCTGCCGCAACGTGAAAATTTGGTGGTTGACTTTCCTGGCCTGAAGCCACATTGATAAGGACCAATCAGATTGTTGACGAAAGGCTTCAGACGTTCACATATTACGGCAGAGAGGATCTTGTAGGTGATGTTTAGTAGTCTTATTCCTCTATAGTTGGCGCAGTTTAGAGGATCTCCCTTTTTCAGGATCGGGCAAACAATCTTAGTTGCGAACAACAGGCCTCGGGGGTTATAAGCCCCCACTTAAATTTAAAATTTCCTTAATTGTTAATAACGTACATATTTTCTTGAGTTTATTCTTATTTCAAAAATGTCCAAACGTTTTCGATGATATTTTGTACACTAATAGGTTACATGTTAACTATTTGTAGAAGATCTGCACGGGGTTATCTTTAATCCTGCAAATCTACTTTTGCACGGTTCCTATTACTACTTTATAAGTATACTAGTCGTTGTGATAATAAGCACTGTTCGTAGAGCGGAAGTGATTTTTTGTCTGCATGTTATTAGATTTGGATTACAAGATTCAATTTGTAAATAAAAATGTAGGCAAGAGCGACTACATCATACTGTGGGTTGAATCTCTTTAGAACTGACCGTCGTCGCAAGTAATGATCTAATGGGGCAAATTATAATAAATATTTGTCTGAGTCTGAATGTTAAATGTATGATGACAATCAATTTTGTTGTTTTAAAATATCGAACAAAGTCATTCAAATTGGGCTGCATGCACAACGATTTATACTTGTGTTATTTGTTTATGTAAAAATAAAAGTGATCAAAAATTAAAAAAAGTCTTTCAAAGCCATATAATCACGAAACACTATGTGTACTAAGCATGAAAAACACTTATATTTAAATGTATGCAAACCTTTTGTTAGCCCTTGAATTAATTCTTTTCCTAAGTTATTATTATTTTTTTAAATATTGTCTTTCGTTTGAATATTCATGTTTTTCAGCTTCCGCACAATATTAAATCCATAAGTTCAAGATGGTATACACAATTTTCTAATCAAAATTAAAAGCATTAAGCATTCAAAAATGTTTGTTAATATTTTGAGCTTTATTGTATAATCGATACTTTTGATATTTGTTCATTCCGAATAAAAAAAAAAAAAAAAAAAAACACAAATTAAAAAAAATGCCAAAAGACGATAAACATTTATTTGCTAACAACGACCCGTGACAATTAACTGAAAGCAAATGAGCAAAACAAAAACAATGTCTTCCAAATTACGAAGGTGTTCAGAAGCTTGCCTGACATTATCTGACATCTGATTAGACAGGAGTTTGCATATTTATCGCCTGTAAGTTTTATTGCGAAATCTTCAGAGGTCAATTAAATCATTTATGCCGTCAATTAGTTGCTATTCAAACTTTCACTTCTAATCGATGTGAAAGATAAGCATATTTTGCAACAGGTAGGAATAAAAAAACCACACAGAAATGTGAACGGTCAACAATATCATTCTCAGGGTTCAAAAAATGTTAAAATGTAAAACAAATCTCTTTTAAAAATCCAACAACATTGTTTTTCAATAATACAGACATCAACTTTTTTTCGAACAATGACAATGATTGATCGCAGAACGAATACACTGTCCGCAGTCATTAGTTGCTTGTTTATTCAAATATTTAAGTCAGAAAGTGATTAATACAGATTGTGGTGAAAACGTTTATTTTTCCCTTATTCTGATATTAATTTAAATTAAGAGTGCGAAAAATTGAACAACCGCTGAAAGGTGGATTCGTAACAAGGTTAAACAAAAAATTTGCAAAACATCAATTCGATATGTGAACTTGGAGGCGAAAATACCTCGAGACGGTTAAAGGTGAAGAAACGAAACACAAGTTCTCCATTGGAGGTACACATTTTTGGACAAAAGAGGGCACTTGTGTTAGCAATGATGATGAATGATGGACTGTCTGTTAGGTTAATACTTTCTCAAGTGAAATATTTTGTTTCTTTTATTTTTAAACTTTGAGAGTTTAAGGAAGGTCACTTTGGGTACGTGTAGGTGGTCAAAATTGTGTATGCAATCAGATGTGACATTTTGTGTTGATCGAGTTATTTTTTGCTAATCAAAATTGTTGGAAATTTATTTTTACTTTACACACTCAAGGCTGTGCTTACTTACCTACTTATGGTGATGCTACAGTCCAGGACCAGAGCCTCATCCAGCAAGCGTCTCCAGTCAGCTCAGTACTTAGCTAGCTGTCTCCAGTTTTGCCCACCAAGTTAGTTCAGGTCCCCTACAACCTGTGTGCTCCACCTGTGTCGCGGCCTTTCTCTTCTGCGACTTCCTTCAGGTTGGACTCAAAGACTCTAAAGATCGGATCTTTATTTTTCATTCGCTCTACATGACCCGACTACCTAAGTCGTTCATCATTCGAAGAATTTTTCTCTCAAAGCAGCCCAAGGAGTTTTTATCGGATGTTGTCATTGTCCATGCCTTTGTACAGTGACACTTTAATTGCTCGAGATAGTACTTTACTATTCAATTGCACTCAAGTCCCGAGAAGCAGCGATTTGAAAGTGTCTTCTTCGTTTGATTTCAGCGCTAGTGTTGTTGTTTATGATTATAACGGATCCAAGGTAGACAAAGTCCTTAACCTCGAAGTTAAAAGTAAAAGTCTATACTGACGTCGGTCGGCTCCTAGACGTCGATCGATGTTGTGTGTCCTTTCTTGTTGACATCATTAACTTGGTCTTTCCCTCGTTTACCGCTAAACCCATTTTCTTGGCCTCCGTCTCAAGGCTCACGAACGCTCTATTGACATCACGCTGTGTTCTTCTAATTATGTCACTGTCGTCTGCGTATGCGCATTAGAGAGCCTTTGCTAAAACCTTTTTTTACATCAAAAGCATCGGTTTAGTTTTTTTCGAACCATGATGAAACAGCGTGAGTTTTCCATTGTTATCTTAACAGACGGACGAGTTTTGCTGAGATAGGCGGCCTTGAAATCGATGAAATGGTGGTAGGTATCGATTTCAAGTTCCTGGGTCATCTCTAAGTTCTGCCGTAGAGTGAATATTTTTGATCGATAGTAGTCCTTACGGGCCTTGAGCCACACTGATAAGCACCTATCCAGGCTGTTGACGAAAGCCGTCAAATGTTCACACAGCACGTCAGACAAGACCTTGTAGGCGATGTTGAGGAGACTTATTTCAAACTCTGTAGTTGATGCAGTTTAAGGAATCTCCTTTCTTGAGGATCGGGCATACGATGCTGAGGTTCCATTTTTCGGGCATGCCTACCTCCGACCAAATCATGCAGATGAGGTGGTGCATACTCCTGATCAAATCTTCTCTAGCTGTTTTGAACAGTCTGCTCTTTGTTTGACTTAAGTTAAGATATCGCTATCTTCACTTCGTCAATGTTGGGTGGGTGGAATTATTGGCCTACTTCACTCAAATTGAATGGTTCTGTGTAGTTGCCGGAATTTTGCACGTCATCGCCATTGTGCAGCTTGGAAAAGTGATCTTTCCTTATCCCCAGCACTACTTGTGGTTAAACTAAGATATTCTCATGATGGTCTCTACTGGCTTCGGTTCGGGGTGTAAGGCCCAGGTAGTTTGTTTTACCTTTTTTACTTTTCTGTTTAACTTGCAAACCTCGTTCCAGTTGTGATATCATTCTATCTCCTCGATCACGCTCTTCTAATGCTGCCTTTTTTTCTTTCTGAGAAGTCTTTGCTCTTCCCTCCTTTTCTGCTCGTAGAGCTCGCGAACTGCTCCAGTCCTTCTTTTCAGCGCCGCTTTGTATGCCTGTTGTTAATCTGCATGTGCTCGCCGGCACTCATCATCAAACAAGTGATGCTTGTTTCGTTTTTGTGGTCGTGTTATCCCTCGCACCATAGAGGTGGCACCTCTGATAGCTGCTTGGCTGTGTTGCCTCTGATGGTTCTCTAGATTTTGTGCTGGAGATTTTCGAAAACACGATCGGAAAAGGATCAAGCAATCTCTTCCGATTGTATCCGTTTCTTCTTAGCATTTTACCCTGTTGTCCTTGACAAGGTAGTTCTTCGAGTTAATGTTGACACCTCGGATCGTGCGGATTTCTTGCATGCTAGAGAAATTTCGTGCGTCAATTGCAATGTGATCAATCTGGGGAAGAATTACTTAAATCTATTGATCCATGTCAATATTCTCACGCTTTAGACAAGATGTTTATAACTTTGAGACTGACTTTCACCGTCAATCACATCATCTAATATACGGAAATCAGATATTCGATTCCACCTTAAAGTTAACATTTCAACGATAAGGAAGAATCAAACTTTCCCTTGAATTATTAACATTGATAACATCCGCTAATTTTCTTAGAGCCCTCGGTGTGCTTTTACACACACCTAAACCAAATTCAAAAGCAAATTGTTGATATATCAAAACTGCATGCAGAAATTAGATAGGTACAATTTAAAACAACTTCAGATACTAATACCAGAAACCTACACAAAACCACACTATTTATATTCAGATATTACCACTTTTTTTTATTTCTTGCACCAAATGCAACCGAAACATAGCGTTTAGCTTTCATCTGAAGTCGAAGTCGAACTCGAACTCGATGTTGATACGTTTAATAATCTGCGGAAAGATCTTTCTGCAAAATCATATTCCACAAAGGTTTGAAATTGAGATACAATAATTTTTCGTATTGCACACTCTTGCCCCTTGCTCTGTAACGACCGATTTATCCGACAGACCGCCCGATTGTCTGTTAAAAAAAAAAAACACGACTGACTTTAAGCTTAAACTTAGGGGCAACCTTATTTACACGCTCATGGATCATTGCAGAATCAGTACAATTATGGTTGAGTTTCGAAACGGTGCCGACGACGCCAGCGGTATACTAAATACTATACGGAGCGGTGCAGTGTGGTGAGGCTAACCCTTGGCACATGAACCATCGCAGCGTTCGTCATAGCAGTCGCAATTGATATGCGTGTTGGATGGAGTGTGACATGATTAAAGTAGTTACATGAGCGCTCAGCTACTCGAATATCTGCGAAATTGATATAAATTATTCAAACGTGCTACATGGCTCAGTGTCGGAGTTTGATGCTAATTAAAGCTAATAAGGCTCTTCAAAGCCATAATAATAATTTTTATTTTTTTTTTCACCATTTTTGTTTCGTTTGCCAACTAAGAGCTCGACGTCATGAGAAAGATGCTGCAGTTGCAACAACTTCTAAATGGGTCAGATGCCAAGGAACATCACGATTCTAAAGAACCATTCACAAAAATACAAAAAAAAATACAAAAACAAAAAAAGATTCTCCCAGCCTCAAACTCCCCCTCCCATTGTGATCGTCATGATGGAAAATTTAAAATTGTAGAGTAAAGTCGGATAATGTGGTATACATGTTTCTTTTTTGCACGTAACTTGAAAAATACTGCATCAAATTAGCCCCTATTTCGCAGAGTTGTACATTAGCATATAATCTTCGTGTATGGAGCCCTCTTAGAAAAAAACAAAAACATAAAAAAAAACATAAAAACACTTACCAAGAAATCTTAGCACTACAAGGAACCGTAGACTGGGTAAATCTTCAACAACGTTGACGTCGTAGAAAGAGTACTGCAGCTCGAGAATCAACCGTTTGCTTTGTTTTTACCA
>CAKKXW010000010.1:206544-218488 GCA_920937365.1 Sphaerophoria rueppellii | reverse complement strand
TTATAACCTGTCTAAAAACCTTCTATCACGAAAAGTTCTTGTTTTAACGGAACAGACTTAGGAAAAAACTGTAGCTTTCTAAGGCATTCGAGCAACGGTAGGAACTACCTCGTCGTAATAAAGCGTCTGAAACTTCTATTCAACAATCTGATTGGTCCTTATCAATGTGGCTTCAGACTAGGAAAGTCAACCATCGACCAAATTTTCGCATGGCGGCAGACCTATTAACTCCAAATCGATACCCACTACCTTTTCATCGATTTTAAAGCCGCGTATGACAGCATCTACAGAGACGAACTGTATAAAGCTTTTTCCAGTTTTGGCATCCCTGCCAAGCTGGTTCACTTGAACACAATGAAGACGGAGAAATAATGCTGCTCCATCAAGGATGGCAACGAGCTTACGGAATCTTTCGATGTCAAAAAAGGATTCAGACAAGGCAATTTTGTTCTTGAAAAGCACTATCTTCCAAAAATCTGTCCAATATTTCGCGTACGCCGATGATAATGGCAAGAACACAGAGTGATGTTAATGGTGCCTTTATGATAATTGAGACAGAAGCGGCAAAAACTGGTCTAGCGGTAAATGAGGGAAAAACGTAGTTTTTGCTGTCTTTAAGGAAAGACAGTATGGCTAAGAAAGCAATTGAGTGGAAAAGCCCTCTCTCGAGCAACTAAGGTAAAATTGTACAATACCTTTATCATCCCAGTCCTGCTGTATGGTGCAGAAACATGAACCTGGACAAAATCGGATGAATATGCTTAGGCTGTTTCGAGAGGAAAGTTCTTCGAGTCATCTTTGGCCCCGTGTACATTGAAGGGGAATGGCGAAGAAGATATAACAGCGAACTTTACGGGTTGTTCAACGATATGGACATAGACAGAAGAGGGTCAATGTCTAGATACAAATATGGCTCGGTCATTTAGAGCGGAAAGACACCAATGCTCCGCCCTGGAAAGCCTTCGACAGTATTCCTGAGGGACGTAGAAGGAGAGGCACACCGTGACTTAAGAGTGCAAAACTGGAGACAGCTAGCTAGGGACCGAGCTGGCTAGCGGAGACTGATGATTGAGGCCAAAATCCACATTGGACTGTTAGTAAGTAAGTAAGTAATGGGAACATTTTGTTGCGAAGTTATTTTAGAACAGTGGACTTAGCTACACTTTTCACTGATGCTTTGCTCTTATTATTCGTAACTTATTAGCGTTACGTTGTATAGCTTAAACCCTTCATCGCTAAATGTGCTATTCAATACAAAAATAATAGTTCGATTTGATTTAGTAGTTGTTGAGATCAGTACGTTCAAGCAAACAACAGAAGCCTTCAAAAATGAATATTTTTTTCAACATTTTTCACTGACACTTGGCTCTTATTTGTCGCATATTAATAAATAATATTATATAGCTTCAAGCCTTCTACTATAAATTGACCATTGAACATAAAAAGAATTGTTCAATTTAATTAAGCAGTTCCTGAGAAAGCGCGTTAATACACAGACAAATTAACATTTTTTGCAGTTTTTGTCCACATTTTCCACTGATTCTTCGCTCGTATTGGTTGCAGCTTAATGTTAAATAGCTTAGAACCTTCCTCGATTAATGGACTATCCAACACAAAAAGAATTATTATACCATTCGAACAGTAGTTCCGGAAATTACTGCGTTCAAACGAACAATCTTTTCAGCTTTATATATGTATTAGTAAAGATATAGATACAGATTTAGATTGACAAAAGTAAGACAGTGATTGTAAATTGCACTATCCGTTGACTCTTCTAGCGGCAACTCTGTTAAATGACGGGAAAACTGCGCACTCAACATGTAAATTACCACTTATAACTTCCTTAGAACGGGTACAACGTCCCGTTGGTCAGCTAGTTATTTATGAGAAAAATGAAACGCTTTGATGATTTGCGTACCAATCATCAATCAAAAGAAGTACATTCGAGAACGCAAAGCAGTTTTCTTCCAGTATCGCAAACCTAGTCTCACTTTTGTTTTGGAAATGTGAAACAAGATAGATTGATCAATTTGCACTTAAGAATGTATGTTTGCATTATCTATGCATATCAAACTGCAGGTAACAGTTTAAAATGATTTGCTTGAAGGAAAACGTGCACCAAGTAATCACCTTAAACGCTATCTAAAGAAAAAAAAGAAAAGATACCAATGGGCCTGAAAAACACCAATTTGCATTGAAGTTGCTTTCCAGATTGTTTATAAAAATCTGTAATAACAGAGACAAACAACTGATAAAATAGCCTGAAAATGTTAAAGATAAAGTATACTCACACTTAGACAATTAAATTATTACAGTAACCATTTTCTGGCTTTCCACTGCTTTTCTTTTAAAATATTAATTTCACCAGCAGTATTTCTTATGTAATTTGTTGCGAGGCAAGAGGAGGGGAGCCTTGGGAAAATCTGACAAGTCAGATTTCGAAGAGGAAGGAAACTAGGAATGGGATACTAGGGTCGGAAAAGGAAAGAATGCTAAGTTCCGGGGACGCGGCCTGCTTGCGATGCATGGCGTCAGCTCGTCGGACGGGGGGGATCTTGCCCCCGAAACCTAACCTCACCTGCAAACAAATACACAGATCAGGCCTAAACACATAAGGGAAAAATAGGACTTGGAATGGACGGACGGACTACCTCTACGTCAGAGGCACTGCTGGTGTTAGCGCAGTGAGGCCATTACCCACCCTACCATAGGAATCTTCGGCCATTTTTAGATTATATATGTATGTACAAAACTAAGTCGTGTTTGTTAATTGTTACAACACTTATAACTCGAGATCTGCTGGACCAATTTTCATGGTTGTTGATTCGTTGGATTTGTCTCCGCCCGAATAGTAGAATACATCTTAAAAACAATGAAAACTCGATTACGTGGTCGCGGTCATAAAATATATACAAAATTTATACTTTTCAAAATTTTCAAATTCAAATTACAAATCAAATATTTTTATTTTCATAAAAAAAAGCAATGTCATAAAATCGCTATTTTTTTTTCCTTTTTTTAAAATTGGTGCTTTTGAGATGTGGCGTGGGAAGCGAGCGAGGTTGGTGAACAGGAGAAGTGGGGATGTCGGCAGCGGGTAGCGCATAGCGAGGTGACGGGTAGCGGGAGTGACAGCGTGGTATAGGGGTAGTGGTTAGTATGTTGAAGTAGCGAGAAGCGGGCTTAGCGGGTAGCTGGTAGCTCTCGAGGGTAGGAGCGTAGTGGGTAGTGTAGTAGAAGGTTGAAAGAGTTAAGGTCTTTTTTTATCGATCAAGGCAGTACGAATTATGCAGTGTTGGAAATGTACGTCATTGATTGTTCCACTGTTGGTAATTTTGTAATAAATTCAGAGCTTGGCACGCAGCGGGGAAGTTACATGTGTGACGCTGTCGACTAATTCTAGTTTCTGAAATTATCTAGAACCAGGCACTGCGAATGTATGTATGTAAAAATTGTATGTTGGTTTGTGTACGCTTCAAAAACTCAAGAACCGTTTGACCGATTTTCTTAATTATTGTTTTAAACTAAAGAGGAATAAGGATTGAAGGTTCTTAACAAACAAAATATAAACTTTTCAAATCACAAACGTTGCAAACATTAAAAAATAATGCTTTTCTCACTCCAGTAAAATACATCAATATAGCTAAGAATATTCAATTTAGAATGTATTCCATCCAATTTAAGAATTTCGATCCACTTTTCTCTTTTCCATTTAATTTGGCTTTCGGAAAACTTCAAAATTGTCAAGGCATGTATTTTAGAACATTCAAATTCTTGAAGATATAATTCACTATAGATAGGGACTCAAATATTGATTGTAATACAATCAACAAATAAAAACGTTTCAAAACACGATGGAAGAACTATTCAAAACAACCGTGCACACCACGTTAACTCAACAAATTGCAGCGCCTTACCATCACCAACAGAAATAATACACCCCTGGAATCGACTGACAACACAGTTTAAGTTTGACAGCACAGGCCCTAAAAATTGACATAATCAGACATTTTTGTTGCTTCACTCATGTACACTGTACATGTGGCGAACACCGCTTTCTGTACTTCTTATTCAATGAAGTAACCAAAACAAAGAGATGTGGTGAGATTTTTCTATTTTAACACTTCTCTTATGTTTGTTTTCGCATTTTCAAATGTAAAGTGGATTGCTTAATTGAATTTTGAAATTGTCAAACTTAAGACCGAAGACATATTTTTTTTGTGACTTACATTAAGTATGTTTAGATGCAGAAAGGCATTCAAATGTTTAAAAATATTGGCGTAAGATTATAGTCTGCTAATGAAGTGTTAGAATATGCTGATTCCACTGACGCTAATTACGATATTAAGCGGAGTAGATTAAGAACATATCTCGACTTTTCTGAAATTTAAGGTAGAATAAACGAAGTATTATACTAAACGTTCTAAAATTCTAATTTCAAAGTTCTAAGCTCCAAATTCAAATTTAACTGGCAAAATTATTCTCTTTTGGCGAATAGACAGATTGAAGGAATGTAATAGTGAAAACACGCACACATATTTGCAATCCATAAATTTTAGATTGTAAGCGACTGTCACTTTGACAGCCTTGTTACCCATCTTGTATTTCGATTTATTGTTCTTCCAACACATCACATAAATGTACATATTCCTGATAAAAAAAAATGTGTTATGTTTCCACTATTCCAATATTTGATAATGATAGATTTTTCTGATACCCTTAATTGGACTGAAATTTTTTCATTAAAGTTCAATTTTGATGTCGAAAATTCGACTGCTTGATACATTTGATGCCACTTGCTGCTTTTACGCAATTTTACTTTTTTGCTATCTTTTTGAACATATCCCTCTTCTGCTCACTTTTACTCACCTTTCGTTTGTTAAAACTTCAAATTTTCAAATATACCGGTTAATTTTTTTCCCCAGATGGGGTGCCTAAGTTTACTGAGATAGTATTGGTAAGAACACGCATACTCTTACAATAAACGTTGACCGCAGCTTGTAAGCATTGTCATTTTGACAGCTCGGTTTCCCATCTCCCTCTTAAACTAATCTGTGATTTTTATTTTCAGTATAAAACAAAAAATAAAATGTCAGTGAATAAAAATATTATTCGTCAAATATTGTTTTTAATTAACAATAAAAAACGTACAGCTGATATTTTTTGTTGTCGATTTTTGTTCTTTTTTTTTAGATTTTTTCTTTACATCGGCTCACTACTTTTGTACCAGTGAAGTGTTCTGCACCGAATTTCGAGGGAATGTTCGGGTAGTGGCGTAACTGGGTTTTTACGTATTTTTTTTTCAAAATCGACCAAGTAGTTAATGATATATGAGCAGGGTAGTGGAGAAGCGGGGTAGCGGGGTGACAGGAAGCGGGTGTATTTAACGGGGTAGCAGTTAGCTTGTAGGTTGGATAGCAAGTAACGGGGAACCTGAGTAGCAGGAAGCGGATAGCAGTTAAGGTCTTTTATTTATTACATTTGCAATCACAAGACTATACTTCACAGGATCATTTCTGTAGTTAGTCTTCTTTTACTTTTTGAAGAAAGTTGAAGTACCTAATCACAATCAATAAAGCTCAAGGTCAATCTTTAGAATTTTGTGGTTTAGACGTATATTACGCTAGAATCTCCATTTTATAAGCCGGACTCGGGAACCATATTAAAATTTGTTGCCAATTTGTTGCTATTTTGTACCGAAAGAATTGATTTTGTACCTCACTTAGTTTACGAGAAACGGCTGAGGACCTGACGTAAAATTACGCTACGATCTCCCCTTATAGGTATATCTAGACAAAGAAAGCACCTATCGACTTGAATCCAACTCCATATTTTGTTGCTATTTTGTTGCTGAGGAATAGACCAGCTACATTTGTCGGAATCGTAACCCTTCACGGGGGTGGGTGGTACACCTAGCCTTGTAAATACGAGATAGAGAGTATCTCGTAAACCAGAGACATTGGAAGGACTATGAAAGATCCTCAAGATTAAAGTCAGAGGTTTGAGCCTTCTACTGTGGTAGCTCGAGATCTAATGATCAGACGGCTGTTGGTCACTACAGATCAATCATTTTCTGCAGATGTAGTTGTGCATGGGTAGAATGTGCTGACCTAAAGGGCAAATCCATAGCCATCAAGGACATGAAAGAAGTAGTACCTAGGCTGATAATGTTTGTAAGAGAAAAGCTATAATAACGTTCATTTGTTCTTATATCATATGGTTTGTAATGAATAAAGTCAAAAACTACTTATCCGATTGATACGAGATACACTCTATCCCGTATTTATAGGGCTAGGGGTGGTAAATACACCCCCGTGAAGGGTTACGATTCCGACAAATGTAGTTAGTCTATTTATCAACTATGAAGTTGGATTCAAGTCGATAGATGCTTTCTTATATAAGGGGAGATTGTAGCGTAATATTAGGTCAGGTCCTCAGCCGTTTCTCGTAAACTTAGAGAGGTACAAAATCAATTCTTTCGGTACAAAAAAAGCAACAAATTCGCAACAAATTGCCAGATGGTTCCCTAGTCCGGTTTATAAAATGGAGATTCTATCGTAATTACGTGTGGTTTAGATTAAGATGCGGATTGCTTTTCACATGGACAATTGTATGTTGCGGGTTCCGAAGTCGGCAAACCATAATCCACTGCGAAGCGTGGCAGGGTACAGCTATATAAAAATAAATATAAAAATAAATAAATAGAAAACAACTAAAATTCCTTAAAGCTGAAAAATTATAAACCAGTAATAAAATTGAAAATAATATTTATAAACCACAACTTCCTTTCAAAATTAGATCTGTTGAGGTTAACTCCAAAAACAGTCAAATATCTCAATAAAATTCATATCAAATCTGGAAGCTTACGCCCGTTAGACATGTTTATTGCTAGATATCTTTATCAAAAATTGCAAATTAAAATTTATCTAACTAAGAAGTCTGCTTGTCAGTAAAAATATCTTTCAACTCAAAATCAAAACCAACCGAGTATGAGCGGAACACCTACAAGCACGGTTATCTCTTAAATCTTATACATTACGACGCAACAGTTAGATAAAGTCCACCTAAGGCTCTTTAAAAATCTATAACGGTTTCGAAGCATACCAGTAGCCGCCAAAGTTCTACATTTTTTAATTACACCAGATTGACGAAGTTGAAGTTGTTGAGTTTAGAGATTGAAGTAGCGGAAACAAGGGAAACATAACCTCAGGTTTTTTTTCTTTTTACTTTTAGCGATCAATTTGGATCTTTCAATTTGCGGTGGTTTTGAAACAACTTTTCCATATGCAATGACACACTTGAGTCAACTTTAATTTGCAAGCAACCAAGCCACCATAGCCACTATTTACATACATTCATATATAAATATGTATTGATAGAAATCTCATAAGCTTTATTGAATTTGAGTTAGTTTTTTTTGCAGAGAGATACCGAAACTATGACAATGTCATTGACAGTAGTCAAACTGGTATTTAACCAACAACGTTTTGGATTCAAAGAAAAAAAATTAAATCTTCGCGGGTAAGGTCACCGACTTTATACTTGTTGATTTTTAACGGTAAACATAGCTATAGACCTTATAGTGTTATTGATTGGATTTGAAAATGAAACAATATTTATTATTATTATTTTTATTATTATTAACTTCTTTATTAATCAACTTATACATAATTACAATTAAAATTTAACAAAAAGTAAAAAAGACATGGCTATATTTTGCCGTCTGCCGATTGATTGATAGAAAAACATACATATTTGAAAAGCAAAAATAAGTAAAAAGAATAATGAGATATAATATACATCGTGAATTGCATTAACAGGATTTGAAGTAATACTAACATAATTCAATGAAACTGCGATGCCTGTAGGCAAAGAAATCTTTGGTTTCCTGAAGTGTGAGAAAGCATTTGGAGAAACATAGTCTTCTAAGTATAAGTAAAATTGGACATTCTGCTAGGAAATGGAAATTGCCTTCCGGTAGACAGCTTTCATAAAAATGTTCATCTTTCTGCGCAATGCACTCGTAAAATTTGTTTTGCCAGTCATTTATGTTTTCAAGAGTTAAATTAAGTACCATACCTTATTCTGTAGCCAGCTCCAACCACTCTTTGAATGGCGAATGGCTTCTGAAAATTTGTGCTTGGGCGCTTCATTATTTTCATAATGGAATCCCCATTTGCTTTGAGGTTCTTAAAGAAGATTTGAGGTATTCTCACATCTACAGGAATAGCATAGGATGGTAGTTTAAAAATGCGTATAAAGAAAAAGCACTGTAATCGCTCGAATTCTTCCACTTTTTTATAGCAAACAACTTCATTTGCTTAGCAAAGAAAGGAGCCGTATCCACGTTTTTATTACAATAGAATTTAGGTTTTAGGCCACATAAGATTGATTGCAGTTTTTGCCTTACTGACTTTTTCTTCCACATGTTGTCGCAAATTAAGATTGTAAGATAGCAGGTAAACCTAAATATTTAAATTCCTTAACAACCTCTATAGGTTGGCCTGCCAGTTGCCACTTTTCTCTCGGATGTCTTCTATCTACCGTGGTCTGAAAAATCAAGATTTTAGATTTTGAGCTGTTAATCTTTAAGTCCCAAGAGTCACAGTAACTCTTACTTACATACTTTAGGTGGCGCTACATTCCGTTGTGGACTTGGGCTTCAATCAACAGTCTCCGCCAGCTATAGCTCGGTCCTTAGCTAGTCGTCTCCAGTTTTGCACTCCAAGTTGATTGAGGTCCTCTTCCACTTGAGTGCGCCACCTGAGTCGCGGTCTTCCTCTCCTCCTACGTCCCTCGGGAATAGTGTCGAAGGCTTTCCGGGCCGGAGCATTGGTGTTTATTCGCTCTAAATGACCGAGCCATCTGGGTCTCTGGTCCTTGACCCTTCTGGCTAGTTCCATGTCGTTGTACAACCCGTTAAGTTCGCTGTTGTATCTTCTTCGCCAAAGATGACCCGAAGAACTTTCCTCTCGAAACAGCCTAAGGCACTTTCTTCCGATTTTGTCAGGGTCCATGCTTCTGCACCATACAGCAGGACTGGGATGATGAGTGTGTTGTACAGTTTTACCTTAGTTGCTCAAGAGAGGGCTTTTCCACTCAATTGCTTTCTTCGTCTGATCTCGGCGCTGGTGTTATTGCCCGTGTTTATAGCGGAGCCTAGGTTGACAAACTCCTCTACTACCTCGAAGTTGTATGCGTCTATTGTGACTTTCTGCCCGAGCCATCGGTGTTGGGTGTCCTTCCTCGAAGACAGCATATACTTCGTTTTTCCCTCATTTACCGCTAAACCCATTTTTTCCGCTTCTGGCTCAATTCTCAAATAGGCGTAATTGACATCACGCTGTGTTCTTCCCATTACATCAATATCATCGACGTACGCGAGAAGTTGAACAGATTTTTGGAAGATAGTGCCTCTGGTGTTGACGTTGGAGTTCTGCACTATCTTCTCAAGAACGATGTTAAGGAAATCGCACGACAGTGCATCGCCTTGACTGAATCCTTTTTTGACGTCAAAAGATTCCGTAAGCTCGTTGCCAACCTTGATGGAGCAGCATGAGTTCTCCATCGTCATTTTGCACAAGCGAACGAGCTTAGCAGGCACGCTTAAACTAGACATAGCTTTGTACAGTTCGTCTCTGTAGATGCTGTCATACGCGGCCTATAAATCGATGAAAAGGTGATGGGTATCGATTTGCAGTTCATAGGTCTTTTCCAGGATCTGCCGCAACGTGTAAATTTGGTCGATGGTTGACTTTCCTGGCTTGAAGCCACATTGATAAGGACCAATCAGATTATTGACGAAAGGCTTCAGACGTTCACATATTACGGCAGAGAGGATCTTGTAGGCGATGTTTAGTAGACTATAGATAGTTGGCGAAGTTTAGAGGATCTCCCTTTTCAGGATCGGGCAAACAATGCTGAGGTTCCATTCATCGGGCATGCATTCCTCTGATAATATCTTACAGATGATTTGGTGCATGCTCCTATCTAGCTCGTCGCCTGCTGCTTTGAACAACTCAGCAGCTAGTCCATCTGATCCAGCGGATTTGTTGGATTTCAGCCGTGATATTGCGGTTTTCACTTCATCTAGGTCGGGTTCACGGAATTGTTGGCTATTATCGTGTCCGATGAAAGGCTCCTGTCTGACGGCGGTGTCTTGTTCGTCGTCGCCGTTATACAATCCACAGAAGTGGTCTTTCCAAATCCCCAGCATTGACAATAACTCTTAAGCTTATTAATTTGAAGCTGTAATGTAAGGGGGTTGTCCGTTCAAATCAGTAAATCATCGGCATAAAGGAGTGTTTTAATGTGTTTATATCCTACTACGACACCGCCTGCCAAGTTTTCAGATACATCGTCAATGAATAGGGCGAACAAAATAGGGCTGAGCACGCAACCTTGTGGAACTCCAGTTTCAGTAAACAAAGAGTCTGACATATTACTACCATTCCAAACTGCAGCTGAAGTGTTTGAAATTAGATTAGATATTTTTTTTTTTTTAGATTTAGATTATTTATTTATTTCAAAATGTGACATCAGGAAATGATTAATATATACAACATTATATTACAATTTGATAGCATGGCTTAATAATTTAATTTACAAACATATTAAAAACATTATACAAAAAAGAAAAAGAAAGAAATTAAAACAAGAGTATGTAAAAAAAAAACAAAAAAAAACAACTTAATAACAATAAATGGACGTATAGCAAGTTAGGAATTTAATTTAAATTAAAATTCTTCAATTATAATTTTTGTTCTATAAGAAAGCGATATTTTAATGTAGTTTGCTAGTTTGTTCCAGTCGCTGCCATTGAAGATTTCGAAGACTTCGGTGAGATCAAGATAGTTCTTGTGCCATATCAGTCGACGAGCCTCTACCAACATAAGACATTTCGCGAGGAAGTGAACTATATTTTCTCTTTCCTGGGTATTGCACATCGAACAGATGATAGGTAGGTCATCTCTATGCGGGATAAAATTTAGCGGAAGTAGTTCTCCTCTTGCTCGGAATATCAAAGATATTTTTTCTACGCTCAGTTCGTCTTTAAAAAAATTTAATGTTCCTAAATTGTATTCCAATCTCGAGTAAATTTCTCTATGAAGCGAACCTTTCGCATTTTCAATGTTTTCGTTCCTCACTTTTATATGTAGATTTTCAAGCAGAGTATCCAAAAAATTTTTCCAGCTGCCAAGGTTATTCATACTTAAAGAGAACGGTAATGAGCATTCCATTGCTAGATTTCTCCATTCTTGGAACCAGGATGAATTGGAGGTAATAACAGACACTGCAACTCTTCGTGCTACCTTGTCTGTGTGGTCAAACATAAGATTAAGGATATATTTGAAGTGGAGTTCAAGAGCTGATAAGTATAAGGGAGAAAGGCCTGTTTCCACAAGAAGCATGTAGTTTGGCGTCGTTTCAGGAATACGGAATTGTCGTTTCAGGAAGAATTTCAAAAGTTTTTCCAAAGTATCACTTTTCTTCCACCCCCAAGATTGGGCTGCATAAAGCATTATCGCTTTTGATGCAGCAGTAAATACTCTATATTTAGCGCTGAATGGGATATCCTTGCTGCAATATACTTTTTGCCAGACAGTTCCAATGGCGTTTTTAGATGCCAATAATTTCTTTTCAAGATGCCTCTCCAAATTCATATTCTTTGTCCCCGTGAATCCCAAATACTGGTATTCCTTAACTGATTCTATTTGTTCAGGTCCGTATCTCCATCTTTCGTTCCCCGCTAGCCGTCCACCCCCTCTTCTAAAGACCATTGTCTTAGACTTTCTGAGGTTGACCGTCAAACTCCACTGTTTGCAGTAATCATGCAACTTATTAATCATCAGCTGGAGCGATTCAGGAGATTCCGCCAATAACACCAAATCGTCTGCATACATTAGCATTTTGATTTGTAAACCATCAATGCTAATTCCACACG
>CAKKXW010000010.1:192197-206489 GCA_920937365.1 Sphaerophoria rueppellii | reverse complement strand
GTACATGTAGTGTATTTATAAGTCATAATAATATAATATTACTGTACTTAGTTTGGTGTATGTATACATCTCAGCAAGCCCCATTCACACGCGTGAAAACTGAAACTTCTTCCTACGGTAAGTTTCATATCCCTCACACTTACCCTACATCCTGCGCACACTTACCCCTTCATAGGGGCAAGTGTGCGCAATTTGACTTGTTTTGGTTTTCGTATAAACAAATTATTAAGTTTATAAATAATTGATGTTTTATACTTTAAAGTAAATAGAAGAAACATGTAGGTTCGATATTTAGTTAACTTCTTTTGTGTATTCCCTATACTTTGAATGGCATCCTTCTTCAAAGTCAAAAGTGCGCACACTTACCCCGAACGACTCTACATATGTATGTGGTTTGATTCATGTCATTATAATATAATAATACTGAATATTTATGTGATGTACATGTATTTTTGATTGTTTTTGTGGTATTGAGTACGAGTGGAGTGTTCCGCACCGAATTTTGAGGGAATGTTCGGGTAGTGGCGAAAAGGGTTTTAAAGTGTTTTGTACAAAATCGACCAAGTCGTTTATGACATATGAGCAGGGTAGTTGAGTAGTGTCCGTAGCTTAGTGGTCAGGTGCGTTGGCTGCTAAGCAGAACGTCATGGGTACGAGTCCTACTCGTGTCCATAGTTTTTATTTCATCTTTCACGGGCACTGTCTCTTGTGAAAAACTGACAAATCTTCCAAGAGTATCATCTGTCATGAAAAAGTGCTTCTCAACTTTGCCGTTCGGAATCGACGTTACACACACGCACCTAGAGAATTGTTGATGAGAGTAAGCCACTTAGACCTTGGCTCTTCAAGATCTGTCGCACCACTCTATTTATTTATTTAGTTGAGTAGCGGGTTAGCGAGGTGACAGGTAGCGGGAGTATGTAGAGGTTACCGGGGTAGCAATTAGCGTGTAGGGTAGGATAGCGAGTTACGGGATACCAAGGTAGTGGGTAGCGGATGCTTTTCACATGGACAACTGTATGTTGCGTGTTCCCGAGTTGCCAAACCAGATAGTTTTTATATCTACACAGACAGCGGAAAAACAAAAAAATATATCCACAAATTAAACGTACATATATGAAATGTATTCTTTGTTTTGTTTTTTCATTTCTCAACCATTTAATCACAAGGTGCCACTGGGAAGCGTGGCAGGGTACAGCTAGTTTTTTAAATAAATGTTTAGATGCTTTGGAATGTGGCCAAGAAGTTGATTGTGTTTACACGGAAGGCTTTTGACCAACTATCTCATGAGATTATCAAGTTTAAATTAAACTCTTACGGCTTCCCACTTTTTTAATTTCATGGATTGTCTCTTACCTTGAGAATAGATCTTATCAAGTTAAATTCAGAAATACTTACTATAAATAAGTATGGCCAAATAAGGTGTTCCGCAGGGGAGCCATCTGGGGCCCCTTTTTATATTAGCTATCAATGATGCACCGTTATGTGTTAATAATAGTGAAATTCTCATCTTTGCTGATGATATGAAGATATATAAAAATATAACTTCTGCAAATGATGACATTTTACTTCAAAATGATATTAACCGATTTACATTATGGAGTGAAAAGAACAGTTTAAATCTTAACCCGATAAAGTGTCAAACAATGACCTTCTCTTCATCTTATGACTATGTCATTTCAAACCACACTTTACCTCTCGTTTTTACTGTTTAGGAGTTCTTTTTACACATAATGTAGATTTTTCTGAGCATATTAACGGCATAGTCACATAGACAATAAAGCTAATCCTATTTTGGGTTTTATTAAGCGATGGGAAAAGGAATTCCGGGATCCTAATGTCACCTGTGTTTGTACAACTGTTTGGTTCGTCCCCATCTAGAGTATGCATCGCAGGTGTGGTCTCCTTTATATGATGTTCATATTGAAAGACTGGAATCTGTGCAAAGGAATTTTACCCGTTTTTTGTTAAAAGTGTTTCAGTGGATTGATCCCCTAAATACCGTTCCATACGAAAATCGTTTGTCAATTGTTATGCAAACACTACAATAGAAAAGAAATAATAATGATATTAGGAGTATTCACGTAAATGCGGAAAACCCATAGAAACCGTAGAATTTTCTATCGGTAGAAATGAACTGTCAAAATTTGTATGGGAAACATTTTCTGCAAATTGTAGAATTTTATCTCACAGATTTGAAGCAGAAACTGCAGAAAAAAAAACCTGATAAAATGTATGACGTTTATTTTGACGTTTAATTTGGCACTCATTTCATCTTTTCTTCAACTGAACTAACACAAGCGGTAAGTTCTCGTCAAATTAAATCAACAAAAAAAAAATGCAATCAGAATCAACAAACAAATGAATGAATGAATTAATTTTGTTTTAAAACTACTTCTTGGCATCTTGAAGAGCAAAAATTAAAATGTAGTTAGAATAAAAAAAGAATCACTTTAACATAAATTATCGTATGACGTGAATTGAACAAATTCACTATGACGTTTAACAAACAGCTGTTTGTTTCCCTTGTTTACGCAACTATTTTCTGCTGGGGTGTTCATTTAAATCTTTTGCGGAATTTTCTATTTTTCCGCAAAGTAGAAAATTATCTCGTTACGTGAATACCCTTATTGTATTTTTCCATAAAATCATAACTGGAGTCACTGATGCTCCTGACCTTCTCTGTAAAATTTTGATTTGTTCTCGAGGGGGAGGTTATAATCTTCGTAGTCAGGATCTGATTAAGATCCATATTCACCGTACTAATTATGGAATGCATGAGCCTTTGACTCGTATGGGTAGACTTATAAACTGGAACTCAAAACTTTTTGATTTTAATTTAAGTAATATTCAATTTAAAATTATTTTGAAAACCAGGTTTCCAGTGTTTTATGTTGATTTTGTACTAGGGCTATTCATGTAAACGCGGAAAACCCATAGAAACCGTAGAAACCGTAGAAACCGTAGAATTTTCTATCGGTAGAAATGAGCTGTCAAAATTTGTATGGGAAACATTTTCTGCAAATCGTAGGATTTTATCTCACAAATTTGAAGAAGAAACTGCAGAAAAAAACCTGATAAAATTTATGACGTTTATTTTGACGTTCAATTTGGCGCTCATTTCATCTTTTCTCCAACTGAACTGACATAAGCGGGAAGTTCTCGTCAAATTAAATTAACCAAAAAAAAAAAAATCAATCAGAATCAACAAACAAATGAATGAATGAATGAATTTTGTTTTAAAAATACTTCTTGGCATCTTGAAGAGCAAAAATTAAAATGAAGATAATTAGAATAAAAAAAAAAGAATCACTTTAACATAAACTATCGAATGACGTGAATTAAACAAATTCACTTTGACGTTTAACAAACAGCTGTTTGTTTCCGTTGTTTACGCAACTATATTCTGCTGGGATGTTCATTTAAATCTTTTTCGGAATTTCCTATTTTTCCACAAAGTAGAAAATTATCTCGTTACGTGAATACCCTTACTATCAGAATTGGTCGTATAGGCTTATAGCAAGCACCATATTACGACCAATGGTTTACCAACACAGGGACTGTGTTATACCACCGGCTCATCATTTAGTGTGGTGTAAGTTGTTAGAAAGCACATAACGAAACTAAAACATATAACACAACACACATAAATAATTAACATTAAATAAAAAAAAATAGTGTGAAAAAAAGTCAAATTAAACAACTTATATCAGCTTTAAACGGTCAAACTTTTCTTTTAAATTTGATATCTACATGTTCATCTACAAAAGGTTCTTTTTGCGCTTTAAATTAGTCACCCTGTATATCGGATTGCATAAATGTTAAGAAGGCAAAATAGCGCGACAGGCTTGAGACTCAAAAAACACTTCTCCAACAATAATCGATACAAATTTATGAAAGCATCTTCCCTTTCGGGATTTAATAAGCTATCAGCCTCTCGTTCCAATGATCCTGAAGTCGAGCTGAAACTCAATTGACGATGATGCCCTCGTATACGTGATTCTTCAGAGACTAAAATGATTCGGCAAAGTGATCTATGGCTTTGCAGCGCTATTGCAGTTCATTGGTGTCACAAATCAATGATTCAGTAGATACACATAACACGACGAAGACAGCGCTCGTGACGAGACGACCCGACGTGTTGTTCGACAACGATGATGATGGTCGACGACCAATCTGCAGTGGCAATATCAAATGTTCTTAGCTACATACTTCACGGGGAAGGTTTTCGTGGTAGCCAATTTTAAGTAGGTACTCGAAAGGCAATGATGACAATTACTTTTAGTAATGTTGCAGCTGATGGAATTACCGTCATACTCGTTACAAATCTCTCAATACCTGATGTCAAGTTTACTTTTTTTCTTGGGTTAATATTTTTCATGAAAAGTAGTTGCGAACAATTCAACGTGTTGCAGCAATGTGTTAGTGCCAAACTTGGGAAACTGCACAAAAATAATTTATAAGTTAATTACTGCGGTTAATCGGTTATTGCTCTATAGGGAAATGATTTAATCGACGATGACGGTAATTTACTACCGAGAGTGAGGAAATGGATGGATATTTGGCTGAAGAGGAATAGCATAGGAATGAGGAAAAGGCAATGACAATCTTTCCTGATAAACAAGGAAATGAGATTATGAAGGTTTAATTATATTCTTGAGGCCTTTCTATTAAAAATCCTTTAGGGGATGACGATTCAACAGGAGGAAGAAGACGAGACTAAGAGACGCTTACCCGAAGGCAGGAGGTATAAAATGTCTAGAATTCACCATACCATGTTTATAGACTCTAGGGCCGTCTATGACATCAGAGCCAGGGTAGAACGTAGAACAGTTCAAAGTAACAACAAGTATAGAAAATTCGTCATCCCAAATAAACTAATGAGACTACGTTTAAGCCAGATTAAGGTATCTAAACAAGTCAACATAATCAAGGGACTGTGTCAAGGGGATGGAATGGCCTCAACTGGCGTTGGAGGAAGCAATCCGTGCCTTGGAACATCTTCATCGTTACTCTGATGACTGATGACGACCCAAGCAAATGTTAAAGGACAACGAATTTCGGATATGCACGCGGAATGTTAGTTCCCTTTGCACCGTCGCGTCAGTCACTTCCGTACATTTCCATACTTCAGAATGTAGAAGTGTTACAAGTGTATGTTACTGATTAGATTAAATTACTGTTGATGTATTTTGAATTATAATGTATTGATTTTATTAATTGAAATATTTGTCGTTCAATATTTTTATATTACATACATATATTGATTTATTCGAATGGAAATATGACGTATTCGAAATTAATCTTAAGAATAAAATAAAAACACACATAACAGAGAAGAGCATTGATATTTTTTATTCAGATGGAAAGACTAAGCAGAAACAAGAAGGTAAATGTGTAAGTGGGTAATATTTCAGTTCCTTTTTATCTCCACCAGCTGAGCTATTGATACCCTTAATAGAACGCGTGCTGCCGAACAATTATCGTAGACACTCAACTGCTACAAAGTAGACATTACCGCTATCCAGGAAATGCGGACCGGGCAAGATGAGGATGAAAAACTGACATTTTATTATGGTAATTAATACCGAGAGTAACAACAACGGCTCTTTATATGCGGGTTCGTAGTGGGAAGCAGACTCAGGCATAAAGTCTTGGGCTTTAAATGTGTAAGCGAACGCACACGATCCGAATCAAGGTTAAATTCGGCAATATTAGCCTAATATGCGCGCATGTCCCAACAGAAATGTTGTTATAGCAATGACATGGTTCCTAAATTTAAACATCCACAAGGGAACATGGAGACGAGATCTCCTGATCAATCAACCGTCAGCCAGATTAACCACATTGCGATCAACGGAAAGTACTTGTCCAGCATTCTAGATGTTCGAACTTTCCGAGGAACCAACAACGACTCGTACCACTACCTCGTCGTAGCCAAGGTATTGCTACGAATATCCCAACAACGGCCAATACAAGGAAATGCTGCAAGAAAAATCGATTTCGAATGCACCTACGACCTACAATCGGAAGCGATCGGCAGATCCTTCTCTTCGATTGTCAAGTAACCGCTTAAGAAGTCCTATGCCGCCAACATCAAGTGTCGAAGACCAGTGGCAACATTGCCAGAAAGCAATTAAAGATGCTGCCTCAAATTTGCTAGATTTAACATAGCCACCAAAACGAAACCCCTGGTTTGAAGAAGAATGCAGCCAACCCCTTCCACCCCAGCAGGAAGCATATAGAGCTGCGCTGCATAGAATAAGGACAAGAGCTGCTCGTGAGCTCTACGAGCAAAAGACGAGAGAGGAACGCCTGCATCTCAGGAGAAACAAAGAGGGAGCATGAGAAGTGTCAGATAAATGCAGAGATGAACAAGGAAACCTCATAGTAGAATCGCAGTCAATGCTGGGAATTTGGAAAAACCACTTCTGTAGACTGTAAACCGGCGATGAGAAACAAAATCCCGCCGTCAGGGAGGAGCCTTTCATCGGACATGACGATAGCCAACAATTCCGTGAACCCGACCTAGAAAAAGTGAAAACGGCAATATCACGTCTGAAATCCAACAAAGCCGCTGGAGCAACCATCGATCAAATTTTCACATTGCGGCAGATCGTGGAAAAAAATATGAATCGATTCCCACCACCTTTTCATTGATTGTAAGGCCGTGTATGACAGTATCTATAGAGAGGAACTGTATAGGGCTTTGTCTAGTTTTGGCATTTTTGTCAAGCTCGTTCGCTTGTGCAAAATGACGATCGAGACAAGGCTGTCGTGCGATTGTTTTAACATCGTTCTTGAGAAGATAGGGGAGAAATCTACCGTCAACACCAGAGGCACTATCTTCCAAAATTTTGTTCAACTTCTTGCGTACGTCCATGATATTGATAGAATAGGAAGAACACAGCTTGATGTCAATGGCACCTTTGTGAGAATTGAGATAGAAGCGGCAAAAATTGGTTAAGTGGTAAATGAGGGAAAAACGAAGTATTTGCTGTCATCGAGGAAGGACACCCAACACCGACGGCTCGGGCAGAACGTCACAATAGACGCATACAACTTCGAGATAGTAGAGGGGTTTATCTACCTAGGCTCCGCTATAAACACGGGCAATAACACCAGCTACGAGATTAGACGAAGAATAACTATTGCTAATCGCTGTTTCTTTGGGCTAAGAAAGCAATTGAGTGGAAAAGCCCTCTCTCGAGCAACTTGGGTAAAACTGTACAACACACTCATCATCCCAGTTCTGCTGTATGGTGCGGAAGCATGGACCCTGACAAAATCAGATGAAAATGCCTTAGGCTGTTTCGAGAGGAAAATTATTCCGGTCATCTTTGGCGAAGAAGATACAACAGCGAACTTAACGGGTTGTACAACGACATGGACCAGAAGGGTCAAGTTCCAGAGGCTAAGTGCTCGGTCAATTAGAACGGATGAACACCAATGCTCTGGCCCGGAAAGCCTTCGATACTATTCTTGAGGGACGTAGGAGGAGAGGAAGACCGCAAATCAGGTGGCGCACTCAAGTGAAAGAGGAGTCCAATCAACTTGGAGTGCAAAACTGGAGACAGTTTGCTAGGGACCGAGCTGGATGGCGGAAAAAAACCAAGAAGAAGTATCAGAAAACGTTGGCAGAAGAAGAACATTAATTGACGAAGAGGAGTACGAGTTCAAAGTAGTAAGACTCTTTATTTATCTTGGGTAAGTAGTAGCAGCCGATAACAATAGATATGGAAAAGGAAATACGCCGCGGTTGTTGAAACAAACAGATTTTCTTTCAGCATCCCGTTCATGAGTAGGTAACGAAAATACCGGAGACAATTATTAAATCATGAGCTTTATAGCAAATCTACGGCAACGCGGGCTCTTGAAGTCTTGTGGTGCTAAATTGGATGGCGTACTTTGGTAAAAAATCGGAAAACATGGAAGAACTTGTTGAGGGAGACACGGACATGATCCCATTTGTGACGCAGATGAAAGCAGATAAACTTAAGGGACCAGGCCAAGATTTATCGAATGGTGATCATTTTTTCAGGATCCACCGACTGAAACATGCATTTTTCTACATAACGATGATTTTGCAGAAAAATATGGCATTCTCTAAAGTGACGAAAAACTCTAACGATTCCTAAGATATATGTTTGAACAACTGCGTTACACGAACTTCCTAGCAATTTTTGCCTCAATCTTAAGTAGTTATGCACAGTAGGTACAATAACATCACTCTTGTAATGTAAAGGGTTTTTCAATAGGGACGGTTTTGAATATCAATGAAATTCTTTATTCCTGTGGAAGTACATTTGACGTCATTATGTATCGAACTCGATTTCTTTTGCATGGCCACCACGGGCACGCTTGCAGAAGTCCAGACGCTGAACCCAATTTTCGACGGTTTTCAAGCATAAATCGGCCGATAATGCTGCAATTTCACGTTCGATATTCGTACAAAGTTCATCAATCGTCGCTGGCTTGTTGGCATAAACCATAGATTTGACGAAGCCCCACAGGAAATAGTCTAACGGCGTTAAATCGCATGAACGAGGCGGCCAATTCACAGATCCATTTCTGGAGATAATCCGCTCATCGATCTCAATAATTCGATTGTTAGGCCTGCTGTGTGACATGTGGCACCGTCCTGTTGAAACCACATATCGTCCAAGTCTATATCATCCAATTCATTCCAAAAATAATCGGTTAGCATTGAGCGGTAGCGATTCCCATTCACAGTAACGTGCCGGTCTTGATCATCACGGAAGAAGTACGGCCCAATGACACCACCAGCATGTAAACCGCACCAAACAGTGATTTTTTCGGGATGTAATGGTGCCTCGTGAAGCACATGTGGATTGCTGCCTGCCCAATAATGCATATTTTGCTTATTGACGAAGCCATCCAGCCAGAAATAAGCCTCATCGCTGAAGATGAGTAGCGCTCTTAAAGTGTTGACCACTGACTCCGAATTTCGGTAGTAAATTTTAATAATGTCAAGAGAGCGGGAAAAAATATGGCGTCGTTTGCTGTCCCTACTTTTGTAGCGTCTTTATTGAAAAACCCTTAACATGGGTATTTTTGAAAAATCGATTTTTTTCCGACAACTGTATAATCGATATTTTGGTTAAATATTTTACAATCTGTAAACCTTAAATGCTTCAATCGATATTTTATTGTTGACATTTCGTACACTTCTCGATTACTGTATGTCAAAAGGCAAACAACTTGGTGTAATCTCCAATTAAAAAACATTTATTTTTTTAATTAAAATCAATTAAAGTTTGCAATTTGTTTAATTTAACCAAAACATCCCACTAAAATTGATTACATAAGAGAATAAAACATAAAAGTCCAAGAAGCAGACGAGTTTGACCATTAATCATTACAATATAAAAATTTGCTTGAAAGCTTGAAAATTGGCAAAAATTTAATCAAAATCTTAAATTAATGCTATAACCCTTTCACTTGTCGAAAACAGACTTCAAATGTGAAAATAAATTAAAAACGAATTTCTTGCAACCAATTCAATCTTATAATGGCCTTTTGAACGTATTAAACCGTATATAAGGTTTCAAAATCAAAACACTTAACAATAATTATAAACCCTTTCTTTTAGTTCCTTTCAACCTCCAACAAATTATTTCTTAACATCAATGAACTTAACCAGTTTAACGCAATCTTCTCTGTGATATATGTACATATTTCGTCAAGTTCCTAAGGCAACCATTAGAAACCGTTTAAAATGTATTTTTGTATTTTTAGAAATCAAAATCTATTTACTCTTCATCACCATGGGATTTTATATGATTTTCTGACAGTCATATCTAATTATTCGCATTAAATGCGTTCGTGTTAAACGTCAAGATTGATTTATATCTTTAAATTTCAAACATTACACTTGAATGATTGGCAATCTGTCAAGCCACGGACCAAGCATCGTCCCTCAAGAAGTAATTAAATGTAATTTTACTCAATCTTGAAAACGCAGTAATCCAAAGCAAACAGTCCTTTCCAACAACTCGGCATCTGTTTACCTGGTAATCAAAAATCAAGTTACAACCATCTAACATTAATGTATCTCTAATCGAATCTACACACACATCATGACGTAATTTATGCACAATATTTTTATTTGTGTTATAAAATAGAAATCGTATTGCAGAAAAAAATAAAAACAAAAAATTGATTATAATAAAAAAATTATTTAATGAAAAAATAATACTCACTAAAAGCGTGCTTTAGTGAGAAAGTAATACCAATTTAATGACGCGAAGATATACGTTCCGTAAAACTCCGCTTACACAACAAGTTCATTAAAACAAACTTATCTTAACAACGACAGGAAAAAACCGAAATACAAAAACACCAAGCAAATAGAAATCTATGCGCGTGGTACTCGAAGATAAGAAAGTCCATGTTCAAAACAAAATAAAAAAACAAAAAAAAACAAGCAGCATCCCATTCAAAATCCAACCAACATCTCTGTGTCGTGTCGGACAGGTCAGTGCCTATAGCGTCCGGCCAAAAAGTCTCATAACACTCATCGATAAAACAACAAAAGCAACCTGTCCCATCATCAAGCCAAACTCAACTTGTCGACACATCGCATCGCCCATTGACATAACCACATTTGTTTGTAACTCTCACTCTCATCTTAAAATCACTTAAACCTGCTGGAGTTGGAGTCCCCTTATCTGTGTTCTTTTTTTTTTCTGACCGAGCAGTGCGGTGCCTTGCTTTTCCGTCATTTCGCACACAACTGGCCTCCCGCAGCCGGAACAGCTAGCCACATCGAATCGCGCTGCCCCCCGCTGTGCTGGCCGGTTGTTTGGTTGTCGGCCGATGCCGCCGCAGTTATCACTTTCACTAAACCGAGTAAACCATTAGTAGATTTTTTTGTAAGATGGATGTATCTCTTATAAGCAAAGAAAAGCTCGAACAAATGTAGCCTTATCAATGGTGTCTGTCTTGTGCCTTAATTTTTGTTGTTTGATCTGAAATTATATTTATTGTCTCAAGAGCTGATTGTGAATAAATTGTTAATAAATTAACGGGCACACTAATCGATGGTTATTATGTTTATCTTGTTAACGGTAAGCAAGTCATTAGACGCTATGTGAAGGTATAAGATAGGTTTGTGTATAGGAAGTTACGCAATTTCGGTGATGATGGCATACAGTGGTGTATTTTTAAGAAATATTTGGCGGAAAATCATGACGACAGGTAGATGGGAAACAGGATCGGAAAAATTTTTCCGTTATGGGTTTTTTCGTAATTTAATTATCTAACAGTTGATTTTCTTAATAATGGTTAACATTCACAACAGTTAAGCACTAGTGGACCCGAGATGATAATTCACAGAACGGAGAAATTTAAACTCACAAGACTTATATTTTCAACTGTTCATAACAAATCAAATTGTTATCAATTATGTAGATACTAATGATTTTTTATCGATTTAAAGTCATAATTATTCTATTCCTGCACTCATATGGACTGTTTTCCTTATAACCATCAAAATAAATCCGCTTAAAAGGGTTTTTCAATAGGGACGCTACAAAAGTAGACCGATAGGGATAGCATTTCACCATGGAAAGGTATACGATCCAACAACGAGTCGAAATTATTAAAATTTACTACCGAAATTCGGAGTCAGTGGTCAGCACTTTAAGAGCGCTACGTACAATTTATGCTCGTCATAATCGTCCTGCCAGATCAACAATTGAGCGTCTAGTGGAAAAATTTGAATCCACAGGCTCAGTACAAAATGTTCCCGTGCCAGTGAGACAAAGAAGTGCCTGTAGTGTCGAGAATATTGCTGCCGCTAGCGCATCAATTGCGGAAGACCCAAATCAGTCTCTCACACGTCGTTCTCAAGCGTTGGGCATCTCTGTGACGTCGTTGTGGCGAATTTCCAAAAAGATCTTGGCCTACATCCTAACAAGACCAAATTGACGCAAGAACTGAAGCCGCTTGATCACCAGAAGCGTCGTATGTTCGTGAATTGGGCTTGAACAAATTGAAAATGATCCGGATTTTCATCGAAAAATCATCTTCAGCGCTGAGGCTCATTTCTGGCTGGATGGCTTCGTCAATAAGCAAAATATGCGTTTTTGGTCAGGCAGCAATCCACATGTGCTTCACGAGGCACCATTACATCCCGAAAAAATCACTGTTTGGTGCGGTGCTGGTGGTGTCATTGGGCCGTACTTCTTCCGTGATGATCAAGACCGGCACGTTACTGTGAATGGGAATCGCTACCGCTCAATGCTTACCGATTATTTTTGGAATGAAGTGGATGATATGGACTTATGTGGACGATATCGTAGGGATGCAAACGATACATCGATGTTTTCAAAACATCGATATTTTTGTTAAAAACGTCGATGTATACATCGATGTTTCTTAGGTCGATATATCGCCGATACATCGACGTTAAATCTGCAAAACATCGACATCGCTCATTTAGTTGCTCGTTTTTCTTTTTTCGCATAGTAACAGAACTTGAACTCTCAAACTAAATCTTTTTTTTTCTAGTGTTCAAAGAAGTTTTTTTTACTGTTTTCATTCAAAAGACTGTTGCTGACTGTGTAGAAATCAGAACGTGACCAACATAAACATGCTTGTGAGTTCCGTTCAGAGCCATTAATTAGCCTATAAGAACATAAAAAACAAATCTTCAACGACAATCAATGCAACTCATCTCCTGTAACGCCAATTCAAAGTGACGCAATTGTGATTTGGGAAGATATGAAAACTCTTTTCCCAAAACTTGCACGGGTTGCAATTGCAATGGTATATCTTCCCATCGTAGCCACGTCTGTTCCGAGCGAACGTTTGTTTTCGGAGCCTGGGGCAACCATCACTCAGGACAGAAACAGGCTTCTGGGGACCAGACTGCCCAAACTTCTTTTCTTAAACTTAATCTCGCAATTACTTTCTGTTTTGTGGTATCTAAAAATTGAATTGAACTTAGGTTTTTGGGTTATAAACAGATAAGACATAAATATTTTGTTCTTTAGATACAGTAGATCGTATTTATGGCCAACAACAAAAACATCGGAAAAAACATCGATGTATCGAAGATAGAACCGATGTTTTATTAACATCGATGTTGTAAATAAACTATCGATGTTTTCAAACATCGATGTTTTTTTTGACGATGTTGCATCCCTAAATACAGTTTGTCTTGGAAATAAAAACTCGGTCTTTGTACCGCAGTACCTCGTGGCATGATTGAACACTTAAAAACGCGTTTACCAAACTCAAAACACTGCACGGTCACAAATGTCGATATGTCTCCGACGAAGGCTTATACAAAATGAAAGCAATCGCCTGCGTTGCAGGCCACCATCTTTGTCTATCGTAACGTTACGTCAGCGTTTATGTTTTTTATTTATTTAAGCTATATTCACACTTAGTAACATAGGCTATATTTAGTTACTAGCAACGCGGCTTATCTCGTGTTCCTAGCTGCTCTGGTTTACGAGATGTATCCTATACCGTATCTATAGAGCTAGGGGTGTTAAACCCCCGTGAAGGGTTACGATTCCGACAAATGTAGTTGGTCTTTTTCTCAGCAACAAAATAGCAACAAAATATGGAGTTGGATTCAAGTCGATAGGTGCTTTCTTTGTCTAGATATATAAGGGGAGATTGTAGCGTAATATTACGTCAGCTCCTCAGCCGTTTCTCGTTACTTAAGAGAGGTACAAAATCAATTCTTTCGGTACGAAATAGCAACAAATTAGCTTCAAATTCCCACATAGTTACCGAGTCCGGCTTATAAAATGGAGATTCTAGCGTAATATACGTGGTCTTTCCATGGGATGTTCGCATGGTGGTCTCTACAGGCTTCAGTTCGGGGTGTATAAGTCCTGGAGGTTTGTTTCACCTTTTTGTGGAACTTTCGAACCTCGTTCCTGTTGTGACATCCCTCTATCTCCTCGATCGCGCGCTTCTCATGCTCCTTTTTTTCTTTCTGAGATGTTTAAGCTCCTTTCTCCTTTTCTGCTCGTAGAGCTCACGAGCTGCTCGTGTCCTTCTTTGCAGCGCCGGCGCCGCTTTGTGCGCTAGCTCCTCTATCTCCCTACAGTGTTGTCCTTGCTCCAAGCTTTCAAGGTGTTTTTCCACTTTGTTTGGAGGTCCTGAATATGTGGGGCTTGACTTCGGACATCTCTGGTGGTACGCTTGTAGGGTACCTTTCTGGTGCATATAATGCGATCTTAGAGGTAAAATATTCGGCCTGAGCCATTGATACACCCTTAAACTTCGATTAAACAACGATAAAGCATG
>CAKKXW010000010.1:24585-152155 GCA_920937365.1 Sphaerophoria rueppellii | reverse complement strand
AGCACACCCCACGCTACGCTACGTAGTTGCAATAAAGTGACCGACGATTATGATAGGTTTGTTTGATTTTGCGGAAATTCTGTTTGTGGAACTATTTAATGATTAATTAATTGCATGTTGTTAATTAACCTGTCAGAATAAATCAGAATTGAAAGACATACGTTGAACGCACCGACTGTTGACAGACAATTGTTTCGGTTCAGAACAGAAATTAATTAATTCGAAGAACAAGCTCGTTTAACGTCACATGGTTTGAAGGAAAATGTTCAGATTGTGTTCAGATTCACACTTTTATGAAAAAAAAATGTGATATCGTAAAAGTTGTCAGAGTATTTTTAGTTTTTAGTTGCTATGCAAGGGCACTTTCTCACAAAATAACTTAACCGGTTCTTAATCATATGGTATCTCAGCCTGAGACTAGGCGGGTTCCAGTCTTCAAAACCAAGCGTTCTGAAGTGATGTTGTCCGTTCACTCAATATGACCAAGCTAATATTTTCTTTTTTTTGGATATCTGGACTACATCAATATCTTCGTTCATTTCGCAGTTGAACCTTCTTCTCCATTCGCCATCGTTCGCGGACAGGCCGAAGAACCGTCGAAGAATATTTTTTTCGAAAAAGCCCAGTATGTATCATTTCCCCTTTTTTACTTATCGGCCAGCACTCGGCGTACCACACGCCGCCATAGAGTAGGACTGTTTAAATCAAAGTCTTGTATAGTGCAGAGTTATTCTTTGTCGGATCCCCTTAAGGTCTTGTTCGTGGGTAGAACTCCTAAACTACTTAAAAATTGTTGCAAACAACAGTGAAATTTTTTGCTAAGCGTTGATTGCATGTAAAGGGTTTTTCAATAGGAACGCTACAAAAGTAGACCGATAGGGACAGCAAACGACGCCATATTTTTTCCCGATCTCTTGATATTTCTCTTTAGAAAGGTTTGCCATTTTATCATGGAAAGGTATACGATGCAACAACGAGTCAAAATTATTAAAATTTACTACCGAAATTCGGAGTCAGTGGTCAACACTTTAAGAGCGCTACGTACAATTTATGGTCGTCATAATCGTCCTGCCAGATCAACAATTGAGCGTCTAGTGGAAAAATTTGAATCCACAGGCTCAGTACAAAATGTTCCCGTGCCAGTGAGACAAAGAAGTGCCCGTAGTGTCGAGAATATTGCTGCCGCTAGCGCATCAATTGCGGAAGACCCAAATCAGTCTCTCACACGTCGTTCTCAAGCGTTGGGCATCTCTGTGACGTCGTTGTGGCGAATTTCGCGAAAAGATCTTGGCCTACATCCTTACAAGATCAAATTGACGCAAGAACTGAAGCCGCTTGATCACCAGAAGCGTCGTCTGTTCGTGAATTGGGCTGAGCAACAACTTGAAAATGATCCGGATTTTCATCGAAAAATCATCTTCAGCGATGAGGCTCATTTCTGGCTGGATGGCTTCGTCAATAAGCAAAATATGCATTATTGGTCAGGCAGCAATCCACAAGTGCTTCACGAGGCACCATTACATCCAGAAAAAAACACTGTTTGGTGCGGTTTACATGCTGGTGGTGTCATTGGGCCGTACTTCTTCCGTGATGATCAAGACCGGCACGTTACTGTGAATGGGAATCGCTACCGCTCAATGCTAACCGATTATTTTTGGAATGAATTGGATGATATGGACTTGGACGATATGTGGTTTCAACAGGACGGTGCCACATGTCACACAGCGGGCCAAACAATCGAATTATTGAGAACGAAGTTCGATGAGCGCATTATCTCCAGAAATGGACCTGTGAATTGGCCGCCTCGTTCATGCGATTTAACGCCGTTAGACTATTTCCTGTGGGGCTACGTCAAATCTATGGTTTATGCCAACAAGCCAGCGACGATTGATGAACTTCGTACGAATATCGAACGTGAAATTGCAGCAGTTATGGCCGAGTTATGCTTGAAAACCGTCGAAAATTGGGTTCAGCGTCTGGACTTCTGCAAGCGTGCCCGTGGTGGCCATGCAAAAGAATATATCCATACATAATGGCATCATGTACTTCCACAGGAATAAAGAATTTCATTGATATCCAAAACCGTTTTTGTTTTACTTAATAAAACTTTTGTACCGTCCCTATTGAAAAACTTTATTTTGTTCTGTCCTCATTCATTTCAGGACCAATCTTTAATCGCTGTGAAGCACAGCTCAAGTACAGCGCTTTTGGAGCGACCGATGATGTCTATGTAGTCCGCATAGCCTGCGAACTGGGTGAATTTGTTGAAGATAGTGTTTTCTGTGCTCACACCTGTCAAACGTACTATATCTGGCCCTGGCCAGAATGAAAGATATCACAGTACAGCGCAACTCTTTGTTTTAACCGTGCGCATGTTTGAAACGATTCGGATGATTTATTTCCCAATTGCTCACTGCTGCGTATTATTGAAGTCGCACATCGCCATTATAAGCTCATGACGATGCAATCTTGTCATATGCAGCGTTAAAGTCGATGAGAAGTTGGTGGGTTTCGACTTGAAATTCGTTGGTCGTCTCCAGGATTTGACTCAGGGTGAAGTTTTGGTTAAGGTGTCGTTGTTTTCCCTTGCTAAAGTGACACTGTAACGTGCAGATTACAGAAAGGTTTGAGGCGTTCCCTCCCACAGTATGTTGGATAGGATTTTGTATGCAGGGAAGTGTATCGGTAGTTTTTGCAAAACAAAGGTTCACTTTTTATAGATTGGGCAATGTTTTAAAAAACCAGTCAGAGGGCATGCATACCTCAGTCACTTTGCTTATGACTTGTTGTGTATTTGAAGAGTTTCGCAGCTTCGCCTCGCCGCCACCCGTTCAACTCGTCGGACTTGCTATTTTCAAGCTTTTGGCTCAATAGCAGTGGAAACCCCTATGCAATCATGAACAGAGTTAAAAGTATATTTATAGCCACTTGACTTGCTGCCAAACCCAAAAATACGATTTTTTACATGTTTTAGATTTTCCCAAATATCATAAAATATATGGGCGAATGACGTTGCTATTGCCGTCACAGGAAAACATCCTAACACACTTAGAGACCTCTAGATGGGCCGATCGTTGTGGTTTAGGTGTTAATATCCAGAAAACGGATCTTGTCCTTTTAACAAGAAGATAAAAAACTCCACGTGTCCGCAATTTTACAAAATATTTAGGCCTGAATTGAAAAACGTACATCGAAGAGAGAATGAAAAATGCTGTTGGTTTCTTCTCATGCATTAGGGTGCCATAGGGTGCAAATGGGGTTTTCAACCTCGCCTTGCATATTGGCTGTACATATTGGTTATCGGACCTACTTTACATATGGGATTGCGGTTGCCTTGGATAAGGCAGTAAATTGTAATAAACTACGCAAAATCCAGCTCGACATGCCTATGCATAATCAAGCCGTTACGCACCACACCATCGGCATAGGACATCATGCTTAATTTAGCACTCCTCGATATTTTTAGCAAACAAACTGCTGCGAATACAGCCATTCGCCTCTCAATGAAAAAATAACAATTTTGAATGAATTCTTTCAATTCAATCCCAAGTACATAGACTACATTGTTCCAAAACTGAGTTTGACAAAAAATGTTCAGGTGTCCATACCATTAAGAACAAATTGGGGAACAGAGTGACCCTGGAAGATATGTTCATAATCTTTTACACTGATGGATCCAAAACTAAGAAAGGTTAAGGCGACGGAGTGAACTCAGAAAAGCTTAACCTAGCCTCATTCCGTCTCACTAATCACTGTAGCGTGTTCCAGGCGGACATTTTAGCAATTAAGGCTTAGAGAAAACGTGATATGTACTTCTGATATATAAGCATCTTCTCGGACAACCATAGTCCCCCTCAAATCCATTGAACTCCAAAGTTTAACATTCACAACTCCTATGTGCCGGGCATAGAGACATTCATGAAAATTGCAACGTTGATGAACTCGCTTATAAAGGAACTACTTTGCCTCAGTGGAAAAATGTTGATATACCTATCGCTACGTGTGAGCTCAAGCTTAAGCAGGATTCCATCAAAGATACTAACCTCATATTAAATAAGATTCCCACTTGTACGGCCACCAAACAGTTATGGCCCAGTATTAATTCTAAAAGGATAAAGGATCTAATATCTCTAAAAAAAAGCACATATTAGCTCTTTTAGGTGTCATCACTGGACACTGCCTTCCTATAGGACGTCATGCCTTACGACTTGACGTCTTCTCAAATGATTTTTGCAGAAGCTGCATAGACGGATAGGAAACAATTCCTGATTTGCTGTGTTCATGCCCTGCACTCTCTATAGGAAGGAAACCTAGGAGAGCCTTATTACAATAACACCAGCGAACTGGCCAGTACAGGCATAAATAGTCTTTTTGCCTCGTAAAAAGTTCGAAATGGTTCAACGAGTAGGAAGCGCCCAAGATTCAATCCCACGCGGCTTAGGTGTAGCCAGGTTAACCTAACCTAACCTAAGAAAGTGCCCACACGCTGCAATATCGCTTTTGCGTCATCGGTAGATACTCATAAGCACTTGCGGTGACGCTGCGAAAGTATTACTTTAAATGTTGCTGTATTGAGGTTAGCATTCATACTAATGAAGAAGTACAAAATAAACCCTCCAACATTCTTACAATTGTCAGAGGAATTGGTCTTATCATGAGCCAGGGTAAACCAAAGTAAGGCTTTTTTATTTTAATCGTCAAAAAGTGGTGTCAAAGTTCAAAAACATATTTTACAATGCTATAATTTTTTTTCTGACAAAATGACCAAGAATCACATCCCTAAGTATGACAGACGAATTAACGACGGACATCCTGTACCTATAACAATTATAAATTATACGTCTCATACGTTTGGTAACCTCATTACTTGTGCGATTTGCTTTTTGAAATTTATTTCTCAATTTCTTATTTGAACTTATTGCGCTAACATGGTAATGACCCAAAATCTTGATCAAGCATCCGTATCATTTTTTTGCAATTTGACATTGCCCTAGGCGTTACTTGTCTGATCCGAAAACTAATTTGACACCGTGTATAATTCAGACCTGTATTCAAAATTGAACAATACAATTATTATTGTAAATCTGTTTGCATTACGCTAATGAGAAATAAATTAGAGCAGAATAATCAATTCCCAATATGACGGACAGACGATATCAGATATTACAATGTTTACATTTCGACCACCACTTATTCTGTATTCGTCACAAAAGTGTCAAACTACTTTTTGTTCTTAACAACTTCAACAACAAGGAGTTTTACTTTATTCCTAAAGAACCTCACCTCTGACAGTGATTGGATTAAAATCAGTTGTTGTTAGCTATTCATGCGAATAATACCTTACAGCTAACAAATCATTTCACGCAATTTAATTAAAAAACCGACAGATGCTGTCAAAGTTTGGGAGTGTCCCGAACAATGTGTTGAGGAGTTAAAAGAATCGATACACATTTTAAATTATTGTTGTCTGATAAAATTAGTGTCAATACTTTACTGGCATTTTCAAGGCTAAGAACTTTGTTGAATGGAAAAATGTAACTATTTTGACGAAGTTCTATACAATGGATCTCGGATCAACAGAATTGAAAATTTAATGATAAAACTTGTTGCAAAGATTATGAAATCGACATACTTTAATTCTTGGTGTTTTGTTGACGATTCTTTTTTAATTCCTATATTTTGATAGATTCGGTATGACACAGGACGAATCATCGGTTCGGGTTATTTGTCACGTCAGGTGAAGAACTGAGAATCGGTGGCGGCTCCTTTACAGTCGAGACGCCCATGTACAAGAAGGAGCAGAGTTTCGAGGGCATCCATTTCAACGAATCAAATCTTCGGGCGCTTTCGTTTACGTATGCTATATATACTGTCTCCTAACTTGAATTATACCACAGTGGATTTTCCGGTCTGGTTCTTCTTCGCTTCACCAAGCCAGGGGTCAATCGTCCTTCTTCGCAAACGGGACCAAACTTTCTCCATACAACTTTCCTTACTCAAACGCGACTAAGAGTTTAGAGTACCTTTGGCAAAGTACCTAAGTCTCGTAATTGAGTATTGATTAGACTATATCGGATTGGATGTCAAGCCAATTAATAATCGCCTTGCAGTAATCCACATCATAAGTCTACACTACAAAACATCAGTTTAATATGTGCGTATGCCTCTACCAATAATGTTGAGGAGTGTATCAAAAAAGATTTTTACGAACTCCTTGACAGCGCCTTAAAAATCGTACTAGGAGACTTTAATACAAAAATCAGAAAGAAAAACATCTTCACCACAGCCTCCATGAAGTTAGAACAGATAACGGGTTTCGACTAATCGACTTTGCTGAAGCTCCAAAGACGGCGGCAATGATAAGCAGCACTTAGTTTCCACGACGAAAGATCTATGCAGCAACCTGGCGATTTCCGGATGGCTGAACTGCCCGCCAGTCAAATCAACTATGTGCTAATCGGCGCAAGACACGCATCCAACATATTTAACGTGCGCATATATCGAGGAACAAATGTCGTTTCATGACCACTTCCTGTTAGTGGCTATGTTTTGAGCTCGATTATCAAATGACAAAAAAAAAAACAAGTTACGGCACAAAGAAAGAAATTCAACATGGGTTGCCTTAGTACCCCGGAGAATGCCAGAGACTCCAGTGAGCGCTTGAGTGAGAGACTCTCCGCCGTTCCTCTAAATGCCACACACGTTAGCACTTTATGGAAACTGGTTCGGTTAATAGTTAAAAACGTAGCCGAAACCATCGTAGGTTACCAGCACCCCCCCCCCCCTCACACACACACTTGAAAAGAATTCGTGACATAATGATGAATGCTGGATAGATACTATAAAGAGAGACGGAAAATGAACGTTTACAGAAAACAAAAACAGCAAGAGAAGAGTACCGAACAAAAAGGAGAAATGAGAAAAAATGCGGGAGAAGAAAAAAGAGTATCCGCAACTTCTCAGCTCAAAGATCTCAAAAAGTCACGTCTCAAGAACAACACCCGACGTTTCTTTAAAAGGTCGAAGATATTAGCTTCTGGTTTCAGAACCGGGACACAGGCAAAAGCAAGACAATGACGAAAGAGATGAGCCGCATGCACCAGTCATCAACAAAGTCAGGGAGGAAGAATGCATGCCCACTGATTGTTTCATAAGGTCCATATGCCCAATCTACAAAACGGCTATCTTGTGTCATCAAAACAACCAACTCATATTCCTGCTTAATGCTGCATACAAAATCCTATCCAAAGTACTGTGCGATAATCCAAATATTTACACTGAGGCGAATCTTGAAAAATACCAACGAATTTCTAGTCAAAATCCAATATCTTTTCATCGACTTCAGAACTGCATATGTTGCGACGATTTAGTCGCAACCCATCGACAATCTGTTAATTCGTGGATTAACACAGAAAATGGCGTCTCGGACCACTACCTTGTTGTAGCCAAGGTACGAATGCGGATATCCCGATCAAGCCAAACACGGGAAAATGCTAGGAAATCGAAAATCTCCTCAGAAGTGCTTTGCTGCCAGCACAAAATAAATAGAGAACCAAGGGCAACAATGCTAAGCAGCCATCAGAGATGCCGCCTCTGAAGTGCTAGGGTTTACACGGCCACCACAACGAAACCCTAGTTTGACGATGAATGCCGGCGATCACATACAGCTGAACAAGAGGCATACAAAGCGGCGCTACAAAGAAGGACACGAGCAGCTCGTGAGCTCTATGAGCAGAAAAGGAGAGAGGAGCATAAACTTCTGAGAAAGAAAAAAGGGAGCATGAGAAGCGCGCGATCGAGGAGATAGAGATAAAACAAACCTCCAGGGCTCTTACACCCCGAACTGAAGCGTGTAGAGACCATCATGGGAACATCGTAGTAGAACCGCAGTCAGTGCTGAGGATATGGAAACACCACTTTTCCAAGCTGTATAATGTCGATGGCGACCGAAACTCCGTCAGCAATACAGAACCATTCAATTTGGGTGCAGAAGGCCAACAATTCCACCCACCTGACATGGACGAAGTGAAGATAGCGATATCTAAACTTAAGTCGAACAAAGCCACTGGAGCAGACGGACTAGCCGCCGAACTGTACAAAGCAGCTGGAGATGATTTGGTTAAGAGCATGCACCAGCTCATCTTCAAAATTTAGTCGGAGGAAAGCATGCCCGATGAATGGAACCTCAGCATCGTATTCCCGATCCTCAAAAAAGGAGATCCCCTGAACTGCACCAACTACAGAGTCTCCTTAACATCGCCTATAAGATCTTGTCTGCCATGTTGTGTGAACGTTCGAAGCCCTTCGTCAACCGTGTCTGAAGCCAGGTCCGTGTCAGTGTGGCTTCAGACCCGGAAAGTCCACCATCGATCAAATATTCACCCTACGGCAGATCTTGAAGAAGACCCAGGAACTTCAAATCGATACCTACCACCTTTTCATCGATTTCAAGGCCGCGTATGACAGCGTCTAGTTTTGGCATCCCAGAGAAACTCGTCCGTCTGTGTAAGATGACAATGGAAAACTCACGCTGTTCCATCATGGTTGGAAAAAACCTAATGGATGCTTTTGATGTCAAAAAAGGTTTTAGACAAGGCGATGCGTTGTCATGCGATTTCTTCAACATCATTCTTGAAAAGATTATGCAAAGCTCCAACTTCAACACCAGAAGCACAATCTTTCAAAAGACCGTCCAGCTACTAGGATACGCAGAAAACATTGACATAATTGGAAGAACACAGCGTGATGTCAGTGGAGCGTTTGTGAGCCTTGAGACGGAGGCCAGGAAGGTGGGTCTAGCGGTTAACGAGGGCAAGACCAAGTTAATGCTGTCGTCAAGAAAGGACTACCAACATCGACGTCTTGGAGCAAACGTCAACATAGGCAGATTTAATTTCGAGGTAGTTAAGGACATTGTCTACCTGGGATCCGCTATCAACTCAGACAACAACACCAGCGCTGAAATCAAAGGAAGAATCACTCTTGCCAATCACTGCTTCTTTGAACTTAGAAGGCAATTGAGTAGTAAAGTCCTCTCCCGAGCAACTAAAGTGACACTCTACAAAACCCTCATCATCCCGGTCCTCATACCTCATGTATGGCGAAGAGACATGGACCATGACAACATCTGATGAATGCGCTTTGGGCTGCTTTGAGAGAATAATTCTTCGAGTGATTTTTCGTCCTGTCTGCATTAATGGAGAATGGAGACGAAGATTCAACCAAGAACTTACGAGCTGTACGGTGACACTGACCTGGCCAGAAAAGTAAAGGTCCAACGACTAAGATGGTTGGGTCATGTTGAGCGAATGGAAAATAATGCTCCGGCTCGTAGAGTCTTTGAATCTAACCCGGAAGAGGAACTGGAGACAGCTAGTCAGGGACCGAGCTGCCTGGAGAAGTTTGTTGGGTGAGGCCCTGGTCCGATCTGGACTGTAGCGCCACCATAAGTAAGTAAGTAAGTATCTGTGTTGTTTCAAACATGCGCAAGGTTTAGACAGGGAGATGCGCTGTCATGTGACTTCTTCAACATAATCCTGGAGCAGATAGTGCGTAGGTAGGTGGGTGTGAGTACGGAAAACACTATCTTCAACAAAAACAACGACATGGACATTACTGGTCGCTCCCAAAGAGCTGTGCTTGAAGCCTTCATAGCAATTGAAGAACATGCGAAGCTTGTTGTTCTTAAAGTGAACGAGTTACAAACTTGGACAAACATCAATCCCACACTTAGTGCAGATCCGAGGACCCTACGTTGCTACTTCGGTTTGGCCACACAACTGGGCTCAAAATTCCTCAATTGAAAGACAAAGTTCCTATTACACAAGACTTTGACTTACCAAATTCTTCAAAGGATTTTCTGTCTTGCCTGCGCCGATGGCGAATGGATACAAATATTCAACCGAAAACCTTTCGAGCTCAACCAAGATGTGGGTGTTCAGTTTCCAGAAAGTAGAGAAGAGACAACTACACTGCCTCGGCCACAGCGAGCAAAGGGACGACAACGCTCCAGCCAAGAGAGCCTTCTCTTCGTAGCCAACAGGTTCAAGACGACGAGGAAGACCGAATCTTCGGTACATGGACCAGGTAACTGTGGAATGCAGAGCGCTTGATTTTGGCGACTGGAGAGAGAGCATGTAAATGAAGGCTGCTGTGTCTAAGGCTGATATCCTTCATGAATTTGGAACCCGATAATAAGTAAGTATAGGTAATTAGCACTTGGTCGTATATTAAGTTCATAGGTACACTCGATTAGGTGGAAACTTTTGTAAATCTGCAGTTAGTGAAGTATGTGATTGTTTGATGTCCTTGGCTAAAATTTTGACGTCAAACTCTGGGCAGGCTCCTAGGCTCATATAGAACACACCATCTGGATTTATAAACTTCTCGTCCTTATCCCAATTGGCAGGAAAGTGATCAATCTTCATCAACCAGGTCAATTTTAAAACAAATTTAATATTGAAATTATAACTCTGAGACTTTGGTCAACTTCAATGATACAAATTTGTTTTTTTTTTCACCAATCAAGGCGAACATAGATATTTTTAACTTGTTATCAATGTAATCATCTTAGAAAAATGTTTCATGGCGTAAATTGACATTGTATATCCAAGTACAACAAACAAATTTTTCATTAACATTTTCGACAATTTTCATTGCTATGTAAACCTTGACGCATCGCGTGTTGCAAGTCAGTTCAATGTGAGATATCAATTGTCCGGATCTCTTTTTTATTTAATCTCTGTTACTTTAATGTCTTAATTTTTAAAGGTAATCAGTCAAAGTACCTGCATACTTTTTATGCTTCAAAACAAACAAAGAGTTAGTACATGCATGGTTAAGTCACCTATATCGAAGGTTTTCCCATCAAACACTGTGTGTGTGTACCTGCAGAGACTTCCGCAAGTCGTGACTGCGGCAAATAAACAAAACTTCAGTTTCAATCTTTGAAATGATAAACTATGTTGCTTTAAGTTATTTTTCTTGTTCTTCAAAGTGTGTGGCTTACAGCCAACACCGTTGCGTTGCGTTGGTCGCACGCAACATCAAGAACAACGCATTGTAACATTGTTGACGCGCTCAGACCATGCTCGAACGCCCACATAACTCCTTAAAATCAAAAGAACAGTCATTGCCCACGTTCCATTATCATGTCAAATCGAGATTCTTGTGCTTGTCAAAGGCACGCACAAATAATATGCAGGAGCAATCTATTAAAGTCGTCACAAGAGAACGTTCTTTGTGTATGGTCCACTGTCACTTCTTGAAGTATCCGCCACACCGCATGCCTAGCCTATAAGTATTTTTTTTTTTTTTTTTTTTGTCAATTCTTTAAAATCAAATGTAAGTAACTCATTCAAGTGTCCCGACAACTGAAGGTTCCACGATCATGGTCAGTAATTATTTTTTTCACGAACCCATGTTAAGAAGACAAACAAAAATTTGTCTGATTGAGATTTGGCTTTTTTGTCAGCTTAACAAAGATTTTCGCGTTGGAGCTTCAAAGCAACTTGGCATTTTATTAATTCATTGTTTGGAGAACAAGGAAATATTTAAACAAATAATATTACAATTACCATTTGTTATGCAGTTATTAGAAGCACATAGAATCGTGAGATCGTTTAAATAACAAAACAAAAACAAATGAGGCACTCCCCGAATTCTCTTGTAATGACAGGTGCGCTTACAAAAGGGGCAATCGATTATTCAATGTCTTTTCTATCTTAAAAATGGAAAGAATTTTTTGACAGAGGATTTTATAGAAACATTTTTAGACTTTCACCAAAAGTGTGTATGAATCAACCAAGGCCAAAATATTTGAAGCAAAGCAATGTCCTTTAGATATGAACAAAAATGTGGTCGGTTATTTGTAGGCAAAACACCAGGCGATAGTGAATCAGTGGAGTTTGATGTGCTTTTTGGTTTACAGGCATAGTTTTGCTGGCTGGATCGCCGTAGTTCCTTCTGAAGAAAAACACTTTATTTCAGTAATATTAACCATTTTAGTTGCTTACTTACTTAAGGTGGCGCTACAGTCAGTTGTGGACTTGGGCCTCACTCAACAGTCTCCGCCAGCTAGCTCGGTCCTTAGCTAGTTGTCTCCAGTTTTGCACTCAAAGTTGATTGAGGTCTCTTCCACTTGAAGGCGCGATTTGAGTCGCGGTCTTCCTCTCCTCCTACGTCCCTCGGGAATAATGTCGAAGGCTTTCCGGGCCGGAGCATTGGTGTCCATTCGCTCTAAATGACCGAGCCATCTGAGTCTCTGGACCTTGACCCTTCTGGCTAGGTCCATATCGTTGTACAACCCGTAAAGTTCGCTGTTATATCTTCTTCGCCATTCCCCTTAAATGCATACGGGGCCAAAGATGACCCGAAACAGCCTTAGGCACTTTCATCCGATTTTAGTTAAATAATAATTCTTTCATAAAATCTTAATTAAACTAAATTTTGTTATTCTTCTCTTAAATCTGGTTCTTTAAACTTCTCTGACTATAGTGTAAGGCGGCTTCTTCGGGCTTACACTTCTTGGTAGCACTGACAAAGAAGGTGCTAATGGCCCCTGGTAGCACCGAAACAGCAGGCAATAGCTCTGGTGGAACTGCAGGTACTAGAACGTCCCCTTGTGGCACGCGAAATAGCAGGATTTACGATCGCACTGAAACAGCATGTGTTAATGACCCTTGGTGGCTTGACGGATAGAGATTATCATTGAAGCCCCTTACTACTGGGGGGGAGGGGGGTAAGCTCCAATCAATTATGTTTGTACATATTTACCTCCGAAGGATGACATACTGAATAAAGAAACTGAAACTGAAACGGATGACTGCAACTCACTTCCAACTGACTCGTCGTGTTAAGTTTCTGCACGACTTCTACACGGCAGACTCTATTATTTTACATATCAGTAATTATTAGTGGTTATGTACGTTGGATGCTAAGTAGAACGTTGTGGGTTCGAGTCCTACTCGTGCCCATATAGTTTTTATTTCATCTTTCACGGGTGCTGCCTCTTGCAAGGAACTGACAAAACTTTTAAGAGTATCAATCTGTCATGAAAAAAGTGCTTCTCAACTTTGCCGTTCGGAATCGGCGTTAAATTGTAGGCCACTCAATTCTTTACAAGCACTCAGAATATTGTTGATGAGGTTAAGCCACTTAAGCCTTGGCTCTTCAAGAGCTGTACTATATTTATTTTTTTGTATATTCTTTCACGATGACGGATTATATTCTTCATAGCTAAGTGTAGGCTGCCTCTTTGGGTGCTGATTCAGTGTGAATCGTGTTTCACAAACAATAAATTGTGTGCGAATGATCAAAAGATCGTGCCGGCCATTATCGTTGATGACAAACATCGGTATGATACTGGTGGCTACATTTTTTGTTGGAAACAATTTTTGTTGGAAACAAAAATAAGGATGTAACGCTTCGGAGCAAGGGACAGAGAATGTCTGTCCTCAATTCTCGATATCCCCCCTCTGTTCAATACATCACACATGGCTTTTTTTACCCTTTGGAACCCACCTCTTCAGAAGATTAGGGTTTTATAAACATTGTTGCCACTTGTTCTCTACATTTGATGTTAACAAAAGAGGATTTTTTGCTGTTGAGTTGTTAAGTATAGCTTAAGAAGCGGCAAACAAAACAAAGATGTAAAGTAGGACTAAAGCAGAACACAAGTTGAACGAGAAGACAACGGAGTATTAGAAGCACGCAATCGATAAGAAAGTGGGATTCGTCAGGATTTCGAAACCAAATTTCTGTTATTTCTAAGTAAGAAATTATTCAATTCTGTGGATACAACAGCACTTTTCCAAGCTGCAACGAACAGCATTATGCCATCAAGGCGTCTGCTCAAACTTGACGAAGATAATTTACCTGATATCGCAATCAAGACTCTCCGAAGCCGCTGAGCCGAACCCAGCGACAAATTTGCCGAAATATGTTAGGTAAATGCATCAGCTGATCTGTTAAATTTAGTTGGTAGGGCCCGTTCGACAACAGCCTATCGGCAGAACTTGGAAAAAGTCCAAGTAATTCCAAATGAACACACAAAACCTCCTCATCGATTTCAAGACCTCCTATTTTGATCAGAAGAACTGCGTGATATCGTGGTGATTTTGCGAGCCTTGAGGGAGCGAAAAAGATTATTTCGAACAGTGCTTCAATATCATTTTATAAGACCTCATTATCCCAGCTCTTATGTACGTTCAACTATATAGAATTCAAACTATGAATCTTGAATCTATTAGCCTTGCCTGTACAGAAGCTACAAGTTAAGGAGGATCCAATCAACTTGGCATATAAAATACTGTTCAAATCCAATAGTTGGTATTTCAATATTATGGAAGCAAACATTTAATTCTCCCAATTTGTATTGTATGTCATCGGATGCTTACCTTTTTAGCAAGTTTCCCCCACTTAACAAACATCTGCATGCGAACCTGCTCTGTCTGCGCAAATTCATAACTCCCCCTGATCGCGTTGGCATCCTTGATACACTTCCGTCAATCCATAAATTCAACCGAGGTAATTAATTAGCATATCTATTTTTCTTTTAAACGACGACGACAACGACGATGTTGATGCTGTCACTACTCGATATCGTGTACATCGCTTACAAGAGGCTCATTTGCAAATTTAATTTACATCCAAACAGCAAAACACTGAAATCAAGCATGTGGTGGTTGTGGGTTAAGTATTAACTTGAGTTGAAGCAATCCGATTAGATCAGATGGCAAAAGCTGATTTCGAAGAGTTTAAAGAGAACCTGACATGGAGCATTAAAGAATCTCGGTTCTTAGAATTGGTTAAGCGTTTTAAAATAAATTTTGGTATGCGATGCGAGTTTGTAATGAAATCAATTTAAGCATTGTTTGCGTAATTGGTTTTTATGTTTGTTTGTCTATGCAAAAAGAACACGAATTGTTCTATACACTACGCATTTGGATGGACACAGTAGGGGATTAGTCGGTTGATGAATCTTGAAAGTCTGTGTACAGAAATTGACGTCTCATTATTGAAACAAAACTCAAAAGTATACTGTGTGTTGGATTATCTAGCGCCTGAACTCGATCAGAGTATGTCCCTGGATATTTTTAAAAGTTTATAATGTCTGGTAATTTGCAACATCTACCGATTTGGTGATTTTCCGTAAGATATGTCTATTTGGAATTGATATATTTTATAGTGTCTTACAGCTTTTGTTAGTTTGTCGAATTTCAAACTACCTGCTCTGTCCTTGTAAGCAGATGTACGGAATCGTAAAATGTAGACAAGATTGAAGCAAGTATTAGAATGTATTGTCATGCCTTGGAAAGGTACCCAATCACTTTTTTATGCGCACTTCATATAAATTTAATGTTGTTTTGCTTAAAATTATTAATTGTAGAAAAGAGCCGGAACCAAATAATTCAGGGCAGATGAGAGCCATCCTCCAGTTTACTTGATTTTCGTAGATTTGAGAAGGCCTTTGACCGGGTTAACATACATTCTCATTGCCCAAAAAATAGTTTCCATTATAATGTAGTCATAAAACACCGCACTGTGTTTTGTTTTGCACAATAGTCAGTTCTCCGACTTTTTCGAGGTGCAGCAAGAGGACGTTTTATCGCCAATTCTTTTCTCCTGAAGATGGATGATGTATACTGACGTACGTTATCGTATGTACAGGTGACAGACAGGGTTTTCAGTGGAGACCTTTTCAAGAGCATAGTCATTTAGACTATGCCGATAATAAATGATTCCTGGCAAGTAGGTTACATCCGTGGGCTCAACGGGGAGTGCAAATCATAACAAGTGAAAGTAGAATCAATCAGTCTTAAGATAAGCGGTTGAGCAGGAGACAGTGGTGCGCTATAGATCAGCTCTCTTGGTAATCAATAGGAAATCACTGGCCCCACTGGCTGCGACCGAAGTCGTGATTAAGTATGGTTTCGATGAAATCACTGTCCGTACCTATTTATAAAAAAGATGAATATACTCTCGCAAGCCCTCCTGTAGCTCGATCACCGGAAGATTATGGAGGTGGAAGCATCGACCTCTACTATTAGTGATTAGCCATCTGATGTAGAAGCTGACCCTAAAGTCGATAGTAATTTAGACATGGATACTGACGACTCTACTTTAGGCAACACTCTGAGCGAGAATGTATTACTTTATTCCTCCTTAGACGCGGCAAATGCCAATAAGACAGCGGTGGAGGTTGATCCAGCTAAAAGTAGCAATGCTGCGATTAGTTCAGTCAACAAACCTCATACTCCGATTGCACAAAAAGAAAGAAGACATTTTCTTAACACAGGAGCCGTGGGTCTCAAAATCCACTGCCAACGGGCTCAGGACTCCTGGCAGATATTATTATATTCACCGGAGATAGGTGAACAAAGGTCATGTATGTTAGAAAAAATAGACTTATAGCGACAAGGAAATAACGACCGCTATCATAACCTCCGATAAGGCCAACGGCCACGACAGCCAAAAGAGGGTCTATTCATCGGATTGGACGCTTACACCCATCATACAGTATGGGGTAGCTCTGACATTAATAAAGGAGGTGAGTCTTTATTTGTAGCATTGGGAATGAACCTACATTTATTACCAAGAAAAGGAAAGAGGTACCAGATATCTGTGGTGAAAACCCAAAACAGCCAAAGTCGACTTTGGTGGAAAATGAGTTTTTTATTCGAATAGATTCGCAATACTCAAATGTATTACTGACATTTTTTTCAGTGTTCTATCTCTAAAACTACGCCAACAATTTTGAAAAAACATTATAACCTAACTAAATTTTTTCAATCCTTACAAAGGAAAAACTTTCAACTCAATGTCTTAAGTTGATTTTAGATTTTAGATTTTAATTTATTTCAAAAGGAATGAGAGCTAAATTAAACTTTGGCTTTTATTCCCCCAGAAATATTTTTTTTTCTATTTTTCAATAAAGGAAAAACAGCTAAACTCGAGTTGGTTATGATTTCGGTTGTTTTTCCGAAATAAAAATTTGTATTATTTTCTGCCTATATAAAGTTTGGTTGTTATTCTAAAGGAATTCTGTAACAATCAAATTTTTATCTCGATATAAGTCTTTTTTCCCCATATTGATCACATTTCATTAAAATCCTTTCTGGAGTTAGGTCGATCTTCCTAATTCAGACGAATAAAAAGTGTTTCCAAAGTGAAGTTTAGTTATTTTTGCTTTTAAGAAATAGAAACAACTGTAATCTTAAGTTGAGTTTAGTAGTGTTTAGAAGTTTGTGCTGTTTGTGTTAAAGTGTTTTTTTTTAATTAATGTTAAGGGTGTTACAAGTCAAAATATAAATATGTCGTTACGTGCGCTACGGATTTTGAAATTGGCACGAAGTCTTAAAGAAAAAGCTATTGCTGAAGGTAAATCATATTTTATAAATACTAGCCGACCCGACCAACTTATCTCTTCCATCTTTCTCTTAACCCCCCTCTCTCTCTTTTTCCTCTTCCCACAACCTGCTCCCCTCTTTACAAAATAATAATATTCAAGACTTTATAGAGAAGTAATGACACTAACATTATTTTTTTAATCAAATCTAGGTTTCTTGAATCAATTGAATGTTCACCACTATATTTCGGTATCATTTTTTTCATTTATAATATACATAATATGTTGTCGAGAATGTTAAAGTTTGAAGTAGCCCAAAAAATTAAAATTTGACTCCGAAATAAAGTGGTTAACACTCCCTAGATGTAAACATCTGTAAAGACTTATAAATGGTGCTTGAAGATTGTGACAAGAATTCATAGTTGTGGCTAGGAGAAAGAGTTTTGCTAGATTTTAAATCAGCGCGTACAATGACATTAAGCTATTCACTCTTTGCATTTCAGATAATAAAGCTCATTCTAGTAATTTTACTATGCAAAGGACCTCACAGTCAGAAGAAAACATAAATGCTTGTAACATAAATTTGTTTATTATTATTGAATAATATAACTCATTTCTAAAAAATGTTTTGTTGAAATTGATTCAAATTCAGTGTCACGTTCTTCTAATTCAAAGTAATGAGAAAATAAGTATTAACCAATGGCCGCAGATATTTGCAATGCACGATTACATAATGATTGAACAAAGTTTACTATCAAGTCTTGATTACTTTCCACATTTTCATGATAAAAGTAAATCTTCAATAAATAGATTTGACTTCAATCTCAGTTGTCTTAAAAAAATTATCAGTACTCCAGTACTGACTACGAACAAGTGTTTTCATCATCTGAAGCAAGCATTTGTGAAGTCTTATCAGAAAAGTAATTATATTTGAAGATGATCCTGATTTTCAGAATACAAATTCATCTTCTAGTTCAGAAAATGACGAAAATGTGTACCAAAATGTGAAAACTGTCAACAAAAAACTCATACGCCAAAAACTGAGAAATTCTGGAAAGTTTTATAAGACATCTGTTAGTTTCCACAAAAGACGATTATTGTGGACCAATCTCACAATTCATGTCTTGGAATCAAACAAATCCGAATGTTACATGTAGAATGAAAGCATGGTCCGACATGGTGGTAATGAAATCGTATCATGCATATTTCAACATTTGAAATCTTTGCCACCAAATAGTACTAAGATTACTTACTACAGCGACTCATGCTCTGGACAAAATAAAAACTCATTTGTTTGAACCATGTTTCTACTTTTTCCAAAGACAATTCATCCGTTGAATACATAGACCATACATTTTTAGAGCCGGGCCATACCCATATGGAGTGCGATTCCGATCACTCTTTAATTAAAAGGAAGAAAAAGAACTCGAACATCGAAATAAGTATTCCCAGGGATTGGTACCAATTTATTGGCAGCATAAATTCGAAAATAAAAGTTTTTGAAAATCAACAAAGTGACTTTTTCGATTTTAGTGATATTTTGAAATAAAACTTAAATTGAAAACGAGCTAATTTCAATGGAAGTAAATTCATTTCGAGGAACGTAAGATGGATTTGCTATCCAGATATTATAATATAAAACATCTTTAAAACCTGATGACCCATTCGATATACTCCCACTGACCAAAAGAGGATCACTTACGTGATCGAAGAAAATCCCGAATTCCATTTAAAATGTTTTTTAGAAAAAACAAATAATATTTATTGAGTAACGATAGTAACAAAGAATAATTTAAGACTCATGAAAATATTTCAATATTTGAGAAAATACAAAATCAATGAACTAGAAGATAAATAATTTTTTGATTCAGCAAGTAGTCGGACACAACACCATTCATTCTACCAAGGGTTAAAGACCAGTTCAGATGAGCCAAATTTACATCCTGATTTGGAAAGTGACAGTGAAAGTGATATCTAGCATGTATTTGATATCATTTATTGTCTTATAATTATAATGTTATTTTTTGTCTTATGTTTAAATGCATGATAAACATTAAATAAAAGGCTGTACACAACATTTGTTTGTTTTTTTAATGCATTTTTTATCAATATTACATAATATTATTACTCTCGATAAGTTTGTATAGTTCGTATTCAATAAATATGAGGCGAAAGAAGATTTGCTTTGAAATGTAAATTGTTTTTTTTATTCAGAAAAAACCCAAACTAGAATTTTTCTTCGTAACATTTTCATATTCATTTTGGAAAAGCAACTTAAGTCAATATAAACAAGAAACATTCTTAAATTGAAAGAGGGAATAACAGCTAATTTTTTGCAAAGGAAAAACAGCCAAACTCAACATATGCTTTTTTTAAGAGAATTGAAAAAAGCCAAACAAACCAAACTCTTTGTTTTTGATATAAAATCTTAAAGAGTTAATTTTATTTCAATATTTATTTAAAATCTTTTACTTGTGCATTTTTCCCATATTTAAGTTTTTGTTTTAATGCGATTGCAGTTTCCTTTACTTATCCAGAGCAAGTTAGACCTTTTATTGCAAACTTTAAACAGCTCTCCTGAAAAATGCCGGAAACAGACTTTAGTCGTTTTTCCTTTTGACCACAGATATAACACTTGCCTCTGACTCCATGCAAAATTTGATTTTGAACTGGACCCATGTTCTGTAACTTATCACTCGCAAGAAAAAAGTGATAAACGCGCGGAATCGAAACAAATTTCAAGTTATCACGTTGTAGGGTTTCTGTAACTTTGAAAATCGTTAATTTTATCACCCGGAACGAACTCAACAGAAACACTGGAAAATTATCGATAACTGGTGTTCTGTATTTTTCAAGTTCGATAATTTTGTCAGATGAAGAACAAAATATTATCACTTGCAATTTTGTTGGTGATAAGAAAAATCTTGTCGAAGATTTTTTGAGTTACTTGAGAGTAAAAATGTTCTAGGTAATTCCAATTATAGAATTTGCTGACAAAAGTAAATGAACTTTCCAATTTTGTTATTTTTTTTTAAGAACAAGAGACAATTATGTTATTTGCGTCTGAAATCAAATCTTTCAATCAAGAATCATGCAATTATCAAGCGTTTGGTTACACTCAAAATGAAAATACCCAAGAGGAGAAGAAAAGCGAAGCAGCAGAGGCTGATGAGGAAGGCGAACGTCGTGGCGTCACAGCAAATAGCAACGAACAAAGTTCTGATGCTCATACAGGAACTTTGGACTTCTCGTTCATCATTCGTAAGGGAGTTGTCCGTTGCAAAGAGAGTCAACGCTATGGCAAAGAAGTGTATCGTGTCAAGCCTACCAACAAGAAGGGTATCAAAATCAAAGCATTAACAAAATGTTTTATTTTATTTTGTTATTTTATTTTTAACGTTGTTTTAATAAAATAATCTTTAAAGAACAAGCAACAGCGAAGATGTTTTGACTATTCTGTATGAGTCTTCAGTCCTTTTTTGTATCTACATTCATTTTACAGTGAAGTTCTCCCATGAAAACAAACAAAATTAGGTACATGTTACTTACAAAATGAAAATGTTCAAAAATCAACTTTAAAATTCTTTGATAGGAATAAGAAAAAAAGATGCTGAAAAATAAACAAAATGATGAAGTTAACAAATTTTTAGTGTCAAATTTACCACATTCCACTGAACTTACCATTGGAAGTTTTAAGTTATCACTCTCAGTTACAGAAACCCTATTTTTAGCAAATGTGATAAAAGTGGAATTTTCTGTTTCATTTTTATCACTGCGATAAGTTATCACCTAAGTTACAGAACATGGGTCCTGGGTACCTAGGCTCAAAATAGAATTCCTTCTCTGATCACAGATATATTCAGTTCGATCTCAACTACTACGTTCGTAGTTACACAAACTGCTTGACTAAAATTTTCTCAAATTACCCTCATCGGACAAAGATGAACTAGATTTTTCTGTTAATCATCTCACCCAAGCCTGTAATGAATCAATGAGAATTTCATGCCCCTTAACCATTGTAAAGGGCAAAAAGAAACCTCTCTGGCACAATGAACTAGAGATAGTACCTTTTGTAGATTTTCCAAATCACGGATTGCTTTCTCCAACGCCAGTTGAGGAGAAGGCAGGCCAGTCCATCCCCTTGACGGAGTCCTTTGAAAATGCTAGCGGATCTAGATATCAATCCAGACACCTTGATTTGGCCTTAAAACGTTGGTCACGAGCAGACAGCCTACGTTACGTAGTCTTATTTGTTTATTTGGGATGACGAACCCTGTGTTCTTTTTAATACTTTGTGTTCTACCTTTTATATCCTGTCTCTGTTGTCACAGATGACCCTAGAGTCTGTAAACATAGTGTATGTTTTGATGGTGAATTTCAGAAATTATTTATCCTAAGGCATCCTAGACTCTGATCCCAACTTAAAACATATCTTAAGTTCTACTCTTCAATCGTCATTAATTTTAATAGAAAAGTCTCAAGAATTTAATTAATCTCATTCCTTGTTTATCAGGAAAGATTGTCATTGCCCCTTCCTCATTGCTATATGATATTCCTCTTCAGCAAAAAATAAATCATATTAACATCCATTTCATCACTCTCGGTAGTAAATTACCGTCATCTTCGATTAAACCATTTCCCTATAGAGCAACGGTTTTTTTTTAATATTATATTACCAATAACCGATTAAGCTCAGTAATTAACTTATAAATCATTTTTGTGCAGTTTCCCGAGTTTTGCACAACACAATGCTGCACCACGTTCAATTGTTGATAACTACTTTTCATGAACAAGAAAAAAAAACTAACCTGCAACTTAGCTAAGTTTCCAGCCTAATGACTTCTTGACATCAGGTATTGAGAGATTTGTAACGAGTATGACGGTAATTCCATCAGCTTCAACATTACTAAAAGTAATTGTCATCATTACCTTTCGAGTACTTAATATTGGCTTCCACAAATACCTTCCTCGTGGAGTTGAAGAACATTTGATATTGCCACTGCATAATGGTCGTCGACCATCATCATCGTTGTCGAACATCACGTTGACTGGTCGCTGTCGTCGTTGTGCTATGTGTACTGAATCTTTGATTTGTGACACCTACGAACTGCAATTATTGTGCTAGATAACCGTAGATCACCTTGCCAAATTATTTTACTCTCCGAAGAATCACGTACGAGGACGTCATCGTCAATTGACTTTCAGCCTTCAGCGTATCTTTTTGTGCTCGACTTCACGAAACGACAGGTTCATAGCTAATCAAAGCCCCAAACGCAAGATGCTTTCATTCATTGGAGAAGTGCAAGAAGCAATGCGATACACAGGGTGACTTGTATAAAGTGCAAAAGGAACCTCTGGCGTTCAAATTCGTTTTTCAAATTCCATAGCACTGCCCCTGCACCATAAGTTAAACTGAAGTTCCTTAACTGATATTTTAGTTGCTCGAGATTCGAGACAATGTGGTACAGTGGTACAGATATACAACTTACATATGTACACACAAATATTGCCGAGTGTCTTAGTCTAATGATGAAAACGGGATACGATTCTATAGTGCGCACTTATTGAATTCTTCTTCTCTTTCAATCAAACCCCACCTAAATTTAAGTAGACCTTGAAACAGTGTTAATATATTGCAGGAGTTGAAGATGCTTATAACTTTTTTTTTTATAATTTGCACCCACTCAAAGGAGTTTAATACCCTTTTTATGCCAGAGACACAGTGAGTGCATAAAGAAGAAGGGAAGGGGTTGGAAAGGAAGTGTGTGTGTACATTGGTCTTCTTGAACATGTAACGACTGGGAAAGACAGAGTGTGGAAGAGAGTTCGAAATTCACGTAGTACGGCTAAGAAATGAATCCCTATACTTGAGAGTACGACCCAAGTTGGGCTCGAGGGTAAACTGATGGGCATTCCTAGAAGCGCGAGTATTACGGGCGAATTGTTTGGGGGAGGAATGCAACTGGCTATTTCACTAGAGCAATTACCTCAAAAGTAGCGGAGTAGAACAAGGAGAAACACGCTACGTTAAGACGGTGGTTTAAAGGAGTGAATGCGTGAGTGATCTTTACAGCTCTTTTTTGTATTCCATCCAAGAGACATAAGTAAGTAGCTGGAGCACCAGCCCAGAGATGTGAATTGTACTCAAGCTTTGGACGGATAAAGGTTTTATAGATAATAGCCAGATTAGAAGGGGAGACAAATTTCTTGCACCGTCTTAAGAAACCCAAACATATTGCGGAATTTTTGGCGACATCGCGTATGTGCTCGCTCCACAAGAGGTGGTCCGTGATGCCCCACACCAAAAACATGAATGTAAAAAAAGAGCCAAGTTCTTCCGTACAATAATTCTGTCTAACAAATCAGCCACGAAAAGTAATTAGATCTAAAAGAACGCCAAGTTCTAAGATTCAGCAAGTACTCGTAGGTGCATTGAAAATGTTTTAAGTGGACTTACATCGAATTAATTATAAGTTTTGAAAGAAACTTGTAACCTAATGTAAATTAGTTACATTTTTCTACTTAGCATGTAAATTAGTTAATTTTTTTCTATTTAGCAAGTTTTCCAAACTTTTTTAGTAGTAGGTTACTAAGAGAAAACCTGCCAAGTAGAACAAATGAAGAACTAATTTACATTACTCAACAAGTTTCTTTCAAAACTAATAGTTGATTCGATGTAAGTCCACTTTAAACATTTGCAATTCAACTACGAGTTCTTGCTGGGTGGGTACCACGCCCCCTAAGTAAAAAATCATAAATTTCATGTTTTATTGCACGTTGTACTTGTATTCCAAATTTCATGATTCTACTCTACTATAAAGTGCTCCATATAATTTAAACTAATAATGTAAAAGTAGGCGGCTACCACGCCTCCTGATTGAAAAATTTCATATTTTCGATTTTTTTTCCCTTGTAAAGGGTTTTTCAATAGGGACGCTACAAAAGTTTTCTTAAATAAAACGAAAACGGTTTTGGATATCAATGAAATTCTTTATTCTTGTACAAGTACATTTAATGCCATTATGTATCGAACTCGATTTCTTTTGCATAGCCACCACGGGCACGCTTGCAGAAGTCCAGACGCTGAACCCAATTTTCGACGGTTTTCAAGCATAAATCGGCCGATACTGCTGCAATTTCACGTTCGATATTCGTACGAAGTTCATCAATCGTCGCTGGCTTGTTGGCATAAACCATAGATTTGACGTAGCCCCACAGGAAATAGTCTAACGGCGTTAAATCGCATGAACGAGGCGGCCAATTCACAGGTCCATTCTGAGATAATGCGCTCATCGAACTTCGTTCTCAATAATTCGATTGTTTGGCCCGCTGTGTGACATGTGGCACCGTCCAGTTGAAACCACATATCGTCCAAGTCCATATCATCCAATTCATTCCAAAAATAATCGGTAAGCATTGAGCAGTAGCGATTCCTATTCACATTAACGTGCCGGTCTTGATCATCACGGAAGAAGTACGGCCCAATGACACCACCAGCATGTAAACCGCACCATACAGTGATTTTTTCGGTATGTAATGGTACCTCGTGAAGCACATGTGGATTGCTGTCTGACCAATAACGCATATTTTGCTTATTGACGAAGCCATCCAGCCAGAAATGAGCCTCATCGCTGAAGATGAGTATAGCGCTCTTAAAGTGTTGACCACTGACTCCGAATTTCGGTAGTAAATTTTAATAATTTCGACTCGTTGTTGGATCGTGGCAAACCTTACTGAAGAGAAATGTCGAGAGAGCGGGAAAAAATATGGCGTCGTTTGCTGTCCCTATTGTACCACATGACCTATCACTGTGCCAAATTTCAACTTTCTACGGCAAGTGCTTCATAATTTTGATGATCTATCAGTGAGTGCGTGAATCAGTCAGCCAGTCAGCTACGGTTTTCATAATTTTGGGAACACTGTATTTTAGAAACTACTTATGCTTATAAAATTCCTGACATAATTCTTTCCCAAAAAATCAAATACAATGCGCAACTGCGTTAAAAGGTAGATGACCCATTAACCGGACGAATGCAAATGGTACTTTCATTAAAACAAAACTATTATAAATACTTAAGTAATGATACACAACCCATGCCCAAGATACAGTAAGATTCAACAGTGCATACACCTTCCCGCGTCAAACCTCCCTCGATGGTGACGATACTCAAAAACTTCGGGCCCCACGTTGGGAGCCACCTGTAACGGAACCAGTGTTCCCCCTCTCCATCCTATACCACCTTTACGACCTTAGGACTACAGGACCCTAAGGCCGGTCCAGGCAGCAGGATGGAGAAGGTATCCAATTGTCTGAATTATCTGAATTGTCTTTCTTTAGAAAACTGAGCATTTTAAGAATTTTGAACAAAATCTATTTAGGAGGTTAGAAGGTTCTTATTTTGATCTTATCAATTCTTTGGCTAGTTAATATAAGTTTTGATGTTTGCACTTGCTGATTATCAGGTCTGACATACATATAAGTTTTGAAGCATGGAAAAAGTAAACAAAAAATGTGCACGACTGGGTCGTACGAACTTGTTCCTGCATTCTAAAACTAAATTATTTATGATTACTTAAATTGCAAAAGGTAGTGTGAAAAAAGGCACTTCGCAAATCTGATTACACTCTTACTTACAGCTAACACTTAATTCAAAAAAAAAAATGTATATATATAAAAATAATTAGAATTTATTAAAAAAATTAAAATTTGGAAATATACCTCGTATATACATTTCATTCCAAAAATTTAAATGCCGAACAAATTCAAACCTTATTCTTGATTTATTGAATTTTTTTTTTGAAAATCGTCGGAGCCGTTTTTTTTTTAAATTAATTTTTTATATATAAAATTTTTCAAAAATATCTTAAAATTAATTTGGGTATGCAGTTTTTAAGACCATGTAAATATACATATTATACTCCAATTTGGATTTTTAAAATTGATCCGTTTTTGAGATACAGAATTTTGAAAAAAAAAGTTAAAAATATTTTTTAAAAATCCAAAAAAAAATTTGAAATTTTTTGAAAACAAAATATTATTTGAACAATATATACGTACTTTCGAAAAAAACTTACGCTGATCGGACTTTCAGTTTTCGAGAAAATCTAATAACAAAAAAACGGTTCTATGGGAGGTACCGTTTTGGAGCAATACAAACATTTTTTTTTTACATAAAACACATGAATGTTTAAAAAATTAAACTCGAGGAAGTTTAAAAAAAATCGTTCGGGCCGTTTTTGTGAAAAAAAAGTTTTGGTTTTTGGCCAAAAAAATCGTATGGTGGCTACCCTAAATTTTGATCTTAAAACAAAAATAAAAAAATTGGGATATGACTTTTTGCTCAAACCTCTAATTTTCAAATTTGAAGTCAATCGGACCAGTAGTTAAGCCTGTAGATGCCTGTAAACTTTCCGACAGACAGACAGACGGAATCGCCGGACCCACTTTTTTCGACTTCTCTATCATCGTAATATCATATCTCATCCTCATCTCAAATTTTTTTTTTTACGAATTCAATACTTGCTATATATTCTATATGTCGCAAGTAAAAATCAAAAATGAAGGTATTCTGCATAAAAAATATAATTGTTTTTATTTAAATACTCACCTTCAAAAAATCCCAAAAAAGGATTTCAAACTTGAAAGTTGATTCAAAAGCCTCGGAAAACTAAATAACAAATGTGAACATCTCGAACCAAAGATAAACTATGTTTAAGACCTTTTTTGTGTCACTTAGAGACGTCTTTCATTTAATCTTACATATCCCCAATAACCTCATCGTATTGTTGCTTCAAAGCAGTGAACGTCTCTTAAAAATGATCTCAATTCATTTGACTGCCTTGAAGTACAAAACAAACATCGTCTATGCAATTGCACTTAAATTTTCAAACTAAGCTCATATAAGTGTAATTAGGCTGTCAATCATTAGCTTGTTAACGATCACTTTTTTGTGGACATCTTCTTCGGAGCTTAAATCTCTGGTCATGAGTTTGTTAAAAAAAAAATACCAAAAACAGATATATAGGTTCAGGTTCTCCACATACATAAACATAGGTATGCAATAACACCTTCACATACAACTTAACAAAAAACGGAATCCTTAACTTTCGATTTCCAATTAAGACATAGATTAATAGATAGAAGAAGATAGATAGCTTAATTCTATAAATCCATATGAACGCCAAACGCATCATTTCACTTCATAATACGATTACATTCAAAAGAGAAGAATAGCAAATTTTGTATTTTACTATTGTTTGTCCTATTTGTATTTATACTTAGAAAACGACAAGTTTTCTAAAACAGATCTAGTGCAAGTTTTTTTGTTCAGTGTATCGTCGCTGCGCCGAAGTGGGTCCAAAATGCCTTTTGAGCCTCAAAAATGATTTTTAAGAAAGAACTCCTACTGCCTGAATTTCTATGATAAATGTTAAGGAAAATGTCACATTTTATTGACTAATATACATTTTATAAAAAAAAATTAACAAATTAGTACTGTTTATGTTATAGGGCCACCTTAAGTGCTATAAGGCATAATCCTAAATAGGAAGCGAAATGGAGACTGATTAAATAAATAAATAAAGAGCCAAGGCCTAAGTGGCTTACTCTCATCAACAATTCTCTAGGTGCGTGTGAAGAATTGAGGGGACCTACAATTTAACGCCGCCGATTCCGAACGGCAAAGTTGAGAAGCACTTGTTCATGACAGATGATACTCTTGGAAGTTTTGTCAGTTCTTCGCAAGAGGCAGTGCCTGTGAAAGATGAAATAAAAACTATGGGCCCTGGTAGGACTCGAACCCACGACGTTCTGCTTAGCAGCCGACGCACCTAACCACTAAGCTAAGTTTATATATCGTTGATTAGCTAATAGTGCAAAGCTTCTAAAAAAATCAAAATAAAATGTGAAAAAACTTGTTTATATTTACTAAATTTAATAATTTTTATCACCCTCCACGGGGTAAGCCTTGACGTGGCGGAGCGGCTTACGGTAACAACTACTATGAAGCTAAGAGCTATACGATCGCGAAATTTTTTTTTTTATTTATAATGAGCACACACTCAAGGGGTTTTTATACCCTTTTTACGCCATAGACACAGTGAGTACTTTAGGAAAGAAGGAAGGGGCTAGAGAGGAGGTGCCGGTGTACATTGGTTTTAAATTCCTGAACATTGTAATTATCGGGAAAAACAGAGTGTGGAAGAGAGTAGCGTAGCGTAGTACGGCTAAAGAACGATTCTCTATACTTGAGCGTACGACCGAGTGTTAACCGATGGGCATTCCTGGAAGCGCGGGTATTACGGTTGAATTGTTTAAGGGGTGGAATGCAACTGGCTATTTCTCTAGAGCACTTACCGTACAAGTAACGATAAAACAGAGAGAGACACGAAACGTTACGACGGTGGTCTAAAGTGGTGAATGCATTAGTGATCTCTCTATCACCAATCATTCTTACAGCTCTTTTTTGAATTCCAACCAAGAGGCTTAAGTCAGTAGCTGGAGCACCAGCTCAGAGATGTGAATTGTACTCAAGCTTTGGGCGGATATAGGTTTTATAGATGATAGCCAGATCCGACGGGGAGAAAAATTTCTTGCACCGTCTTAAGAAACCCAAACATCTTGCGGCATTTTTGGCGACATCGCGTATGTGCTTGGACCACAAGAGGTGGTCAGTGATGCACATACCGAGAATCTCGAGATGTTCGGTCTCATTGATGCAAGTGCCACTCATGGACAGTGGCAGGGGGGGTATATCTCGCTTCAACGATACCAGACAGCATTGAGTTTTCGAAGCATTAAACTCTACACGGTTCTTAATTCCCCATTGGACAATGCTGTTTAAGTCAGAGTTTAATGAGCTTATCATATTTTGCCGTTGCAGTTCCACATCCGAAGAGGAGGTACGTGAATCTGGAAACGAATATGAGAAGCTTAGGGTACTATCGTCAGCGAAACAATTTATTGGATTAGAAGTAACAGACAAGAGATCATTAATAAAAATGATAAAGAGGGTTGGAGACAAAACGGAGCCCTGGGGCACACCAGCATTTATATTGTGCGTTTCAGACTTGAATCCGTACAATACAACTTGTATTGAACGATTCGAAAGAACGTTTCTAATCTAGTAGGGATTCATCGATTCCGAAGGCACGCATTTTCGATAAAAGAGCAAGATGCCAGACTTTATCAAATGCCTTTGAAATATCAAGTGCAACAATCTTACTTTCTCCAAAACGATGTAAAGATCTCACCGAACAGTGGAATTTGTTCCATCAAATCTTCGAGATATTTCTTAAGCTGATAGTTTATCAGCGTTTCCATGACCTTAGAAAGCAGGGACGTAAGTGCAATCGGACGATAATTGGAGGGAGAAGAAGATTCTCCTTTTTTTGGAATAGGCTGGATAAATGCTGTTTTCCAACTGCTCGTTGTAGCCAAGGTAGTGCTACAAGAAAGTTCGACGTCGGACGGCTACAATCGCAAAAGATTGCCAGATCCTTCTCTGATCGAGTGTCAAGTAACCTCTTAAGGAGTCCTATTCCACCAACATCATGTATCGAAGACCAGTGGCAACATTGCCGGAAAGCCGCTAGAGATAATGCCTCCAATGAGCTGGGATTCACAAAGCCACCAAAACGAAACCCCTGGTTTGACGAAGAATGCAGGCAGGCCCATGCAGCCAAGGGTTTTACCGAAAGGTTAAACAGCTGGCTCAAAGGAATATCATAGTAGAATCGCAGTCAATGCCGGGGATTTGGAAGGACCACTTCTGTAGATTGTACAACGGCGACGACGAACAAAATACCGCCGTCAGACAGGAGCCTTTCATCGGACACGATGATAGCCAACAATTCCGTGAACCCGACCTAGAAGAAGTGAAAACCGCAATATCACGGCTGAAATCCAACAAAGCCGCTGGAGCAGATGGACTAGCTGCTGAGTTGTTCAAAGCAGCAGGCGACGAGCTAGATAGGAGCATGCACCAAATCATCTGTAAGATATGGTCAGAGGAATGCATGCCCGATGAATGGAACCTCAGCATTGTTTGCCCGATCCTGAAAAAGGGAGATCCTCTAAACTGCGCCAACTATAGAGGAATAAGTCTACTAAACATCGCCTACAAGATCCTCTCTGCCGTAATATGTGAACGTCTGAAGCCTTTCGTCAACAATCTGATTGGTCCTTATCAATGTGGCTTCAGGCCAGGAAAGTCAACCATCGACCAAATTTTCACGTTGCGGCAGATCCTGGAAAAGACCTATGAACTCCAAATCGATACCCACCACCTTTTCATCGATTTTAAGGCCGCGTATGACAGCATCTACAGAGATGAACTGTACAAAGCTATGTCTAGTTTGTGGCGTCCCTACCAAGCTCGTTCGCTTGTGCAAAATGACGATGGAGAACTCACGCTGCTCCATCAAGGTTGGAATCTTTCGACGTAAAAAAGGACTCAGACAAGGCGATGCACTGTGATGCTATTTCCTTAACATCGTTCTTGAGAAGATAGCGCGAAACTCTACCGTCAACACCAGAGGCACTATCTTCCAAAAACTGTTCAACTTCTCGCGTACGCCGATGATATTGATATAATGGGAAGAACACAGCGTGATGTCAATAGCGCCTTTGTGAGAATTGAGATAGAAGCGGCAAAAATGTGTTTAGCGGTAAATGAGGGAAGAACGAAGTATATGCTGTCTTCGAGGAAAGACACCCAACACCGACGGCTCGGGCAGAATAGACACATTTAACTTCGAGGTAGTAGAGGAGTTTGTCTACATAGGCTCCGCTATAAACACGGACAATAACACCAGCACCGAGATCAGACGAAGAATAACTCTTGCTAATCGCTGTTTCTTTGGGCTAAGAAAACAATTGAGTGGTAAAGTCCTCTCTCGAGCAACTAAGGTAAAACTGCACAACATACTCATCATCCCAGTCCTGCTGTAGGTGCGGAAGCATAGACCCTGACAAAATCGGATGAAAGTGCCTTAGGCTGTTTCGAGAGAGGAAAGTTCTTCGAAGGGGAATGGCGAAGAAGATACAACAGCGAAATTTATGGGTTGTACAACGACATGGACCTAGCCAGAACGGTCAAGGTCCAGAGACGCAGATGGCTCGGTCATTTAGAGCGGATGGACACCAATGCTCCGGCCCGGAAAGCCTTCGACACTATTCCCGAGGGACGTAGGAAAAGAGGAAGACCGCTACTCAGGTGGCGCACTCAAGTGGAAGAGGACCTCAATCAACTTGGAGTGCAAAACTGGAGACGACTAGCTAAGGACCGAGCTAGCTGGCGGAGACTGTTGATTGAGGCCCAAGTTCACAACGGACTGTAGTGTCACCGTAAGTAAGCTAGTAAACTAGTGTAATAATAAACCCAATTTTAACGAAAACTGAGTCGAATTGGAGAAGCTCATAGACGAAACCATCAGATTTACATTAAACATTTATAAAATGGAAGAAACTCTTAGCATGGGAAAGGAGTTTGTCCTCCATTTGGCTAAGATATAAGTTATAAAGACATTCGCTTAGATTAGAGATGCTATTAAAGGCAAGAAAATAATTGTTTAAGTTGGAATCGGAATTGGATAGTAAAAAAGTCTTCCATAGCTTATTAAGTTTGTTTCTTACGGTACGAAGCTCTGTTATTTAGCCATCGTACAATGACAACAAAAATTTTAACAAAACAAAAACCACAAACCATTAATTACTTTAAAAGCTCAAATATACAACATCCGCATGATAGTGCAGAAGATACAGACATATTGTTGATTTCTTTTCGATCAAAACACTTTTTTTTTCAATAAAATTTATGCAACAATCACGTAAAAGGAAGCGAAATAAATGCACAAAAAATTGCTTCATTTGTCTATTGTTTCGTCGCGTAACTTTTGCTTCATTTTTCTTCATTTTATTTTGTTTTTCATTGAAACCAGTGAAGAGACGCAAAACAATTTGTAGCACCATCTCAGTGATAATCAACTGTTGTCAACCGTTAAATGCAGACTGAATTGCGTAAAGCATACAAGAGTTTGTTGGTACACGGTGTCTGTTGCAGCGTTTGAGATTTCCATTCAAGAAGACATAGCCGGAACATAGAAGAAAGTTAATTAGACACCGACTATTTATTATATTGTCTCGTCATCCGGCGGACAGTGGGCCCAAATGGGCTTTCGAGTCTCAAAAATCTGTAACTTTTTTGTTTCTTTGAATAAGTAAGCCAAATTTAAAATATATTATCTTGACTATTCACTCAATCATTTGAAATTTTGTTTTTTAACTTGGTTGGTTTTTAGTTCTAAACTTAACCTAATGTTTTAAAATTAGCGATTTTTGCTTGATTTTCACATTTAAGACTTCTGTTACTTTTTTGTCTCTCAGAATAATTGAGTCAAATTTATATCTCTACTTTATAAATATCTATACTAATATATAAAGTAAGACTTTTGTTTGTTTGTCGGTTGTATGTTTGTAGTCGATAAACCAACAAACAAACAAAAGTCATCACTTTATAAATGATAGACAATTGCTGTTCCATGCACTGATTGTGCAGTAGGAGGCTCTGAAAGAAAAGAAATAATTATTAATAGCAAAAAACATTGATTTCAATTTACTTACTCGGAAATTTTGTTTTTAAATTCAGGCAACTGACAGCCGACATCATTTTTTTGAAATGTCTCTCTATTTTCATTTCATTTCATTTCATTTCCTTCATTCATTCTTTTGTTTTATATTTAAGGGCCAGTTATAGCTATCAGAAAAATCCATCAGAAAAAATTGGAACAGTGAAAACTTGAAACATTTTTCTGATGAGTGTTTATAGCAACCAAGAATTTTGTGTCAGAAATTAAATGTCAGTCCAGCTTTGCGCTTTTTTTATGACATCAGAATTTTTTTTTCATCAGAAAAATTTTTTCTGATGTCATTGGAACAGAAAAAAATCGAAACACATGAGAAAAACGAAATGGAATATTTTTGAAGTTTTTATCATCAGCTGTTCAGAAAAATGAAATCTCATCAGAAAAAATGTAAATTCAATTTTCTAATTAAATTCGGTCATAATTGTTTTAATTCTTTTTGAATAAAATATTTCAAACAAACGATCGTCGAATTGCATCTATATTTTTGCTCAAATGAAGTTCTAGAGTAGTCAAATTGGAAAAGAATTTTTTTTCTGATCCGTTTTTCTGATAGCTATAACGGCCCCTAAGGCTGAACTCCTACTTAAGCTTTTACACCAAGACAATGTTTACACGCGAATTCTTGGTAAGACTTTCTGTACAAAAGAAAATTTTAACATCGATATTAAAACAAAGCATAGATTTTAGTTTCCAATCTCTGTGCATGTACATTTCGCATTTTGAATATTAGGTACATACATTTCGGTCTCGGTCAAAATTAGGCCTGTGTCGTTCGGGATTGATTCGTTCATTTTCGGTCTCGGTCAAAACCAAAAGTAGAGTTAAGGACTGTTCACGGACAACTGGAAAATTTCAAAATGGGTTTTCGTATGGAAAATAGAAAGTTCTTGATGAAAAACTCGGAAACTCATTGGTTTTTAAGGGAAAATTGCATGTAATTGTAGGTGCATTGGTTTTCAAATGGAAAACTGGAAAATTTCAAAATCGGTTTTCGAATTGAAAATAGAAAGATCTTTATGAAAAACTCGGAAACCTCATTGGTTTTTAACGGGAAAATTGCATGTAATTGCAGGTGCATTGGTTTTCAAATGGAAAACTGGAAAATTTCAAAATCGGTTTTCGAATTGAAAATAGAAAGATCTTTATGAAAAACTCGGAAACCTCATTGGTTTTTAACGGGAAAATTGCATGTAATTGCAGGTGCATTGGTTTTCAAATGGAAAACTGGAAAATTTCAAAATCGGTTTTCGAATTGAAAATAGAAAGATCTTTATGAAAAACTCGGAAACCTCATTGGTTTTTAACGGGAAAATTGCATGTAATTGCAGGTGCATTGGTTTTCAAATGGAAAACTGGAAAATTTCAAAATCGGTTTTCGAATTGAAAATAGAAAGATCTTTATGAAAAACTCGGAAACCTCATTGGTTTTTAACGGGAAAATTGCATGTAATTGCAGGTGCATTGGTTTTCAAATGGAAAACTGGAAAATTTCAAAATCGGTTTTCGAATTGAAAATAGAAAGATCTTTATGAAAAACTCGGAAACCTCATTGGTTTTTAACGGGAAAATTGCATGTAATTGCAGGTGCATTGGTTTTCAAATGGAAAACTGGAAAATTTCAAAATCGGTTTTCGAATTGAAAATAGAAAGTTCTTGATGAAAATCTCGGAAACCTCATTGCTTTTCATAGAAAAAATTATTAATTTTGTATTGCGAATTCGCAAAATTTGCGAGAGCACGAAGATAATAATTATAATTCTAAGGTTGCTCTGAAAGGTGCGAGACGAGGGTCGCAGGGTCAGCTAATATTGAATATATGCAGTCCGTAACAATTGGATAGCCTCACATATTTTTTTTTCGAAATTAACTGTTTTCAATGGTCTTCGATACGTTTCCAAGGAAAAATGATTTGGTGAAAGGAGACGATGAGAGTAAGTGAGTTTGAGAGAGTTTTCATAGTTTTTTTTAAAGTTAACGGGACTTTTTGAATTATTTTTGTTTACATTTCCTTAATGGGAATTTTTTTTTGTAACATTAGAATAGCCTCAAATAACTATTTGCTTTGCTCATTGTTAGTGAGAACTTAGAAGTGTGAAGATCAAAAAGTGTTTAGATTAGAAAAAACAGTAATTTTTGATGTGTTTTATTCATTTGTACAGTTATAATGGGTCGAAATAAATCGTTAAATGCAACAGAAATTGCTAAAATAGAGGCTTACCGTGATCAAAACCTCTCTAATCGCGCGATAGCAAAAAAAAACTTAATCGAAGTCCAAAAGTTATTAACAATTACTTAAAAAACCCATTGCTTTACGGAAACAATTATAAAGGTCGTGCTACTGTGCTTTCAAACAGAGAAAAACGGAAAATTATAAAATTGGCTTCCAATTCAACCAGTTCTCTAGCCAAATTAAGCACGAAGTGGGACTGGAAGTTAGTCGAATGACGATAAGTAGGGTTATCAAGAGTGCCGGACATCTGAAGCGTCTTAAAAAAAAACCACCACTTAACGCGCGAAAACAACAGCGGCTCAATTTTGCAAAATTACACATGGCGTGGAACACCGATGGCATTAGCTACTCAAACGATTGGCGAAAAGTTGTATTTTCGGATGAAAAAAAGTTCAACCTCGACGGACCCGACGGATACAACTATTACTACCATGATTTAAGGAAGGAAAAAATATTTTTGGACCGTCACCACATTCGTGAAGGAGGCTTTATGGTATGGGGAGCCATATCATATTATGGAACAATAGATTTGGTTTTTGGAAACTGCAGAATGACTGCAGCGTATTACAAAACTGTGCTGGAAATGGCCTTATCTCAGTTCCAAGACATTTTTGGACCGCTAAGGATCATTTTCCAACAAGATAATGCACCTGACCTGGTTACAAGGTCAGAATATAGAACAACTTTCCTGGCCACCCTACTCACCAGATCTGAACATCATTGAAAATGTATGGGGTAGGTTGACGCGAAAGGTGTATGAAGGTGGGACATGGGAATCAACAAAGATGAGCTCATTGAAGGTATTAAGTTGGCCTGGGCAAGTATTTCCCTAGATTACTTAAAATCTTTATATGATTCCTTAAAAGATCGCATTTTTGACGTAATTCAAAATAAGGGGGGTTGCACTAAGTACTAAAAAATATTGTAATCAATAAGAAATAAATAGAAAAACAAATTTTCTTTAAAAAAAATGATCTGGTTTTCATTTGAACAGCAATTAAGAAAGTGATTCTATTCTAATGTTACAAAAAAATGTTGCTTTTTCGTGTGTCTAAATGAATTAATTTCAGTTATTTTCGTAAGCTTCTCGCAATCTCTTCAAACTTCTCTTGTTCTGATAAAGCTCAATTCTAACTTTTAACATAATACGAAATTTCAACATTCCAGATAAAATAGGTACAAAAAGCAGTAAGTATAAGAAAAAACTATACGTGAGGCTATCCAATTGTAACGGACTGTAAATGCTTCTTTATACTTTAAAAGGGTCCCACGTCTTCTAAAAAAAAAAAAAAGTGGCGCGACAGCTCTTGAAGAGCCAAGGCCTAAGTGGCTTACTCTCATCAACAATTCTCTAGGTGCGTGTGAAGAATTGAGGGGACCTACAATTTAACGCCGATTCCGAACGGCAAAGTTGAGAAGCACTTTGTTCATGACAGATTGATACTCTTAGAAGTTTTTTCAGTTCTTCGCAAGAGGTAGTACCCGTGAAAACTTTATGGGCACTAGTAGGACTCGAATCCACGACTTTCTGCTTAGCAGCCAACGCACCTAACCACGGACTACTACGATGCGAAAACATACCTGTGTGAAAATTAAGGTTTCCAGTTTCCAATGGAAGGAATGTGGAGGAGTTTTGAACCCAGTTTTGGTGCCAAAACGAAGTAGCAGCAGTTCGGTAGGGTCGGATTTGTTTTTTGGATTGATGTTTAATTAATTTCCCACGCCTCTTTCCCCCCAGATACCGCACGCGCTGGGGTCCATTTTCACCGAGTACGACGGCAATTACGGTTGCTAGACGTATCGGCACTTAATTAGAAATTATTTAAAATTACTAAAAATAAGAAAGCGATGGCGACACGAACATAAGGAAGACAAGAGTTTGGGACTGCTTATTGCAAGCAGGGTCAAAAAAGAAAATTAAAATTTTAAATTAAAATTTTACAAAACGTAAACAAAAGCAAGAAAAAAGAAAGAAGAAAAAAAAATGTACAAAATTTTAAAAACAAAAATTTTAAGGTCCAAAATAAAAAATAAAAAAAAAAAAACAAAAACAAAGTAAAAAGTAAATAAGCGTGTAGAAGACACTTGTCAAGTACGTAAAAAAAATTAATTAGATTAAATAAAATAAAATTAAATAAAAAAAAAAGAGTCAGTTTCTCTCTACTACATATACGTATTTATTTATTTTATTAGTTGTTTTAGGAAATACTGTATAAAAGCTTCTTTTGAGTGATCTTGCTATGGTTGAAATCAAAGATATTCGAGTTTTCGTTCACCTTACGTAGCATTCTCGTAATTGGTTCATTACTGCCGTAGTCAGTTCTGTGATGAGACTGATGGAATTGGGGAACCGATCTTAGAGAATGAAAGTTAACGTTGATACTCATTGCATCAAGAAGGGTTGAGGATTCTGTAGCACCAGATAAAATTTGGTGTACGAAAATAATGTCGGCAACTTCACGACGTTTTTCTAAAGATTGCAGGTTTATAAGCAACAACCGTTCTTCATACGGAGGTAAGTTGAAATTGTCAACCCACGAAAGTCCTCTTAGAGCGAAACGGAGGAATCTACGTTGTATTGCTTCAATTCTCTTTATATGGACTTGGTGATAAGGGGACCATACTTGGCTGGCGTATTCCAGTAGAGGCCTTACAAACGTGGTATAAAGAGATTTCGTAACGTAAGGGTCCGAAAATTCCTTAGACCAACGTTTGACGAAACCTAAAGCGGAATTAGCTCTGGCTACTATATTATCATAGTGAGACCTAAAGTTTAGCTCCATATCGCAAATAACACCTAGATCTCGGATAGTTGTTACTCTGTTAACAATACATTCGTTGATATAATAGTCGCGTGTTGGTGGACGAAAACGTTTACGGAATATGTGATTGTTTGGCATTTGGAAACATTTAATTCTAAATTGTTTTTTTGACACCAAACATAGAAATTGTTTAAATGTGCCAAGTTAGGTGTAGTTAAGGAGTTACCTACCTCGAAAATGCTGCTACCAAAAGTGACGTTTTGTCCTAGGTGGTAGACAGACGTTGATTTGTTTGTTGATAGCATGTATATTATTATGTCCTCATTCACTTCAAGACACCACGAGTTTCGTCTGTTCTTCAATCGCTGTAAAGGCCTCAAGCACAGATCTCTTGGATCGATCGATGAAGCTCTACTGCCGCATACCCAGGAGCTGGGTGGTTTTGTTTAAGTGTTTTCCATGCTAAACACCTGCCTTGCGCACTATCTGCTCTAGGTATGTTAAGAAATCACATGACAGTGCTTCTCCTTGTCTAAACCCTGCGCAGGCTAGAAACAGCACGGATGAGTCTTTATTGACTGGTCTTGCTTCTGTTTCGTCATTGGCTCGCTCGACATTATGCGCATTCAGCAGCTGTTGTTGGCACAGCTTCAAAACATCTTCAATTGACTATGCTTCAAGGAAACTAGGAAACCTTCACTGTTTCAAAGAGTTAGTGTCCCGGTTTCGAAACCAGAAGCTAATTGCTTCGGCATTAGAAACATCGGGTGTTGTTTTTGGCCGTGGTTCTTCTAGATCTTTGAGCTGAGAAACTGCTGATGCTCTTTTCGTCTTTCACAGTCTTTTTCTCATTTCTCATTTTCGTTCGATAATCTTCTCTTGCTGCTCTTCTTTTCATTTGCAGCATCTGCAAACGTGCATTTTTAGTCTCTCTGGTAACCTTTCGTGATCTCGGCTAGCTTTTTAATCATTTCACTCACTCATTCAGGTGCTTGGAGTGTCTGGCATTCTCCGGTATGCGAAAGCAACCGATGCTGAACTTCTTTTTTTGGGTCGCATGTGTTTTTTTTTTTTTTTGTCCTTGGATAGTCGAACTATAAACTTATCCACTTCCAGAAAGTGGTCAGAGGCGACATCGGAAAGTTCGCTCCTCGGTGGTTTGGACATCCGGGGATCGCCAGGTTGCTGTGTAGATCTTCCGTCTTAAAAACCTTGTGCTATTTATTACGAGCTGCAGCAAAGTCGATTAGTCCAAAGTCGTTATCTGTTGTAATTTTGTGGAGGCTGCGCTTTCTCACAAAACCGCCAAATATGTCTTCTTTCCCGGTATTTGCATTGAAGTCTTCGAGTACGATTTTGCCGTCGTACTCAGGCTAAGCTACGTAGGTTCTATCTTGGAGGTCGTAAAAATCCTCCTTGCTAGACTCCTCAGCATCATTGGTAGGGGTGTGTGCGCATAATATGCCGTTGTTTAAGTGATTCTTTTTCTCCGATTTGCATTGAGCTTACAAGTTTCGCAAGTTGTATCTAGGGATATAACCAGAACGCGGTGGTTTCCGCTTATAGATAAAGTAAGAAGAAAGTGTAGGAAAAGATACAGCATATGCTCTCAGATCCTATAACACCCAACCACCACATTAACACATTAACTAAATATTCTGTTCCAACATTTGTGAGGTTATTAAAACCAGTGTCAAATCACACTGTTGTCGTACAGCTGTTGTTTGAAGGTTGTGTTCGAGAACAAATGTAATAAATGTCATTGAGAATAAAGATGGGTTAACAGAGAAAATAGAAATAGCTATCCTTTTATAAAAAAGCCAAGCCACATGTTCAATGCTAAATTTGAAGTTAGACATACAATATGTAACAGGAAAGCCAAATTACAGATGAATTCATCGGATCAGTGCTCGCTTACAATAGCGTGATTGAGAGGTAAGATCGTAGAGGCAGATGATGAAATTAAACAAAAAGCAATGGAAACAATTCACAACAGAAAAAACGGGCAGCTAGTTCTGACCCGTCTTACCATTGCCAAAAAAAAAAACTAAAAACTCCGCGCTTTCAAATACACTTTTATAATGAAGCTGCTTTAATGTCAAAATGTTAAACATGAAAACAAAATCATAAACAGAAGCTGGCCACAATCCAAACAAAACACATAATTCTTATTGCCGCAACAAGCGAACCGAACCGATTAGATAAATTGTATTCGATTTTTGTAAATTGCTATACGCACCACGGCCATTCATAATATCAACCATTTCATACCAAAACCATACATCGGCTACCTTTTGATCAAATTCCCCGGTTTTGCTTCTTTTCTATAGTAGACATGCTCTAAGCCGATAACGTCTATCTGTCATAACTTCGATTCATTTTTCACTTTGCAACAATATTGATGGTTTACATATAATCGTCATCATCATCATCATCATCAGTGTTTTACGTGAACGGCTGAGCGTATTGCGAAACGGTTAATGGTCTGCAACCGTAAATAGCTTACCCAAGCTCATCTCAAACTGAGGGTAAGAAATGAAAAGGAACTTGAATCTAGTGGCATTTGCAGTCTAGTGCAGTGCTTAGAGAACCTTAATTGGCTGAATGCAGACGAGCCGAATGGAATGAAAAAGACCTTCTGATTGAAATGGAATACAGAGACAGAGCTTGGCAATGTTTGTTGGATTTAGCAAACAAAAAGTGGATTTGATCGCCCTTTCACGTTTTTCTTTCAAAGACAGAAGGAGAGTTAGACGGACGGACGGTCCGGTCGTACTGAAGAGATTTGTACTCTGAGGGTTCAATAAAACATTGGAACAATTTTGAAGGCGATTAAATTGCACGTCTTCACTAGTGTCTCCAAATTTGTGTAAACTGTGGGATATACAGCTTCAATTTAGCTGTAATATACTCGACTCCATGCTCATGAATAAGATTGATATCGACTTTAACACAGTTCGAGCGAAACAAACACTTCGTGATGAATCCCTTATTGAAAGATAAAAGTCGTCACCGCTCAGCATTGCAGAAACAATAGAGCCATATTGAAAGAGTTATTGATCTTCTGGGAACGATCGGTTTGATGGTGTTAGATCGGAATGCAAATGCATCGCAGCTGTTTCTATATGCTTTTGAATGAAAGAGTTTTCAGGGTGCGACGACGTATAGAAAGACGTGCATCTGATTGCCATTGCGATCGTGGGAGGCAGTGAACTTTAAAGAAAATCGAAAAGTAAAATTGATCAACCGACATGTAAAATATATGGCAAGTATTAAATTCGTAAAAAAAGTTGAGTTTTTGATGAGACATGACATTACGATGATAGAGAAGACGAAAAAAGTGGGTCCGGTTATTTCGTCCATCTGTCTGTCTGTTACACACCTACACACCATAAGCAATGGTGAATTACTTGTTCGAATTATTCCCTTCTCTAATAGCCGATCAACTGTATTTTGAACTTCAGTCCGCTCATAATAAGAAAGGCGCCGCGGGGAGCAATATATCGGTACATCTCTGGTTAAACATATTCTCATTTCGTAATCGTTAGGTTTAACCTTAACTTCTCATTTTTCATAATGCTCGTCAACTGCCATCTTGATAGCATTATTCTCTGAAACATCTACTGCACTGACTAGCTGGCCTAAATCAATAAAATTTAACATACCCCCGCCATTTTTTAGTCCTATTCATTCTAAATCGGATTCATGAAAAATATGCGAGATTTCTTCTGTTGGCATTTTATTATTGGCGTTAAAACTATTTATGGCAGCAGGTGCTTTACTCGGCTCTTTCTTCAGACTATCTTTCTTAACGTTTGGATTCTTCTTCAACAAATTTATTTGTTAATTCATATGTTTTATTGAGTAATATTTTTTTATTTAAGTTTTATAAACAATCAATATCATAATGCAATTTAAATAAACAAAGGTGAATATTAAACATCGACAAGATATCGCGGCCGAGGAGCAGAGGTATAAAAGTTTCATCATCTGGAATTATAATTAATGCATGAGTCACTGTTGTACTGCGGAATTTTATTTTACAATTCACAGTACCATATATACTTAAATGTTGGTTTCCCATTCCTTTCAATCGTGTTAGCATTTTATTTTTGAACATAAATGGGACTAACGATTTTTTAACAAAACTATATGGGCTACCGAAATCAAAAAGGAAAAAATGTAATTTATCTTCAGTGCACTTATTACGACTGTTAATAAAGGTAACACTTACCGTTTGGAACGCTTGTAATTTTTCTGCTGACTCCTCGGGTCCTCTCATTATAATTTTATTGAATTCTTCTTCTTCATTGCACTCTTGAACCGCTGAAACTAAATGTTTTTTCTTCCTTGGACAATTTTGGTGAAAGTGTCCCACTTCATGGCACAAGAAACAAGAATTTAGTGGTCGCTTTGGCTTCGGGCACTGACTCTGGTAGTGACCATACTGGGAACAGTTAAAACATCTCACTTGATCCTCAGTACGGCTCCTTAAGTTTTTGGCAGCAGAGGCAGCAGTAGCGGAAGTAGATGGTTTGGTTGCCATCACAGCGGTTGGATTGACTGCAGTTTTCATCTGAACATTACGGGTTCGTCTTCTTTCATATCTGTCCAGGAGCAACTTCAATTCTTTTATACTTGTTGCTCCCATCAGAGCTATGGCACTATTACTGCGGTCATTGAGGGCATTGAGGCCCTCAATAATACACTCAACAACATCGATCTCCGGAATGTCTGAAAATGAAGCGATCTCCTGCATTTCTAGCAGGTCACTCTTAACAGACACGTTTGGCGTAAGATGGCGTGTCTTTAATTGCTGGAAAATATCATGCATGGTAAAGACACGTCCAAATTCCTCTATCAAGACTTTTTTTAAATCATTGTAGGTATGGGCTACGGTGGTACGCAAAAAAAATTTGTTGTACCTGATAGCATGCGACGAACGCTAACAAATTTTTCTTTATCGCTGCAACCGAGTACTTCAAAGGTATCTTCCACATCAATGATCCATTTCCTTACGTCATAATTATTATCGCCACTGAAGGGGTGGATTTGGAATCGATTGTACCGAGTTCTTCCTTTAGTAACTGTAGTTCTCCTTGTTTTCTGAGTAATTGTATTTCTTTTTCGGCTCTTGCTAATTCCGCATCAATCTGGGCTTCGGTTGATTCGTTAACTGGGGCTCCGTTATCCTCCTCTCTCGTGTGTTGGGAAATGTTTTCAGGATTCCTTTCTTGAAGCTCATCATAAAGTGGCCGCAGCTGTGAAGCCGTTGAATTCACATCAAACGCCACGTTGGCTGCAGTTAAGGCGTCTACAAGGGTTTTCCTCTGAATGTATGACATTTTATATTTTTTTTGGTAATCCCACTTCTGAGATGTAAAAGACGATTAAGTATTTCTTCGTAAATTCTTTATTTTATTTAAAACAACAGCTATGTATTTCATTTGGTTGCTTAAAATCGAATGAATCAATATTTTGAAAAATTATATCAATATTAGAATTTTATATTTTTGACAATCTCTAGTTTTTGATTTTTTTAATGATCTAGTTTTTATCAGTAAAATATTCAAAGTAATTCAAAGTGTTATTTCTTATACTTATAAAAAAGAGTTTTGAGCGAAATCGCGTGGATCATTTTGTTTAAGATCAAAACATAAAGTAGCTTAGCTACCATACAAATTTTTTGGACACAAATCAAAAGTTTAAATTTTCTCCAAAACGGCTCCTACGATTTTTTTTTTAAACTTCCTCGAACTTTTTTTTAAAAATTGATGTATTTTATCTAAGAAAACATATTTTTGTATTGGTCTAAGTCAGTACCTTTCATATAACCATTTTTTGGTTTTTATTGTCTCAGTAATTAAAATCTTGTCTATTGGCTAGTTAATGCCGGAACTATGTAATATAAGTATTATGAGGTTCAGAACTCTTGGTCTTTTACACTTTTATCATCAGAATTGCTAAGAAATAGGAAATGCACTTTTGTGCATACGAATTAAAAACACATTTTTTAGACGTTTTAGGGCATCAATTTCAAAAATTGGTATGAGGAACTCCTGGAATATTGGTTATGAATATATTTATTGCATCAAAACTCTTGAGGGTTGTTAAGTCTGGGATAACATTTATTTTTGGATGCAAAATTTTCAAAGTCCAAATTTTGATGGATTTTTGCCAGAACTATTGAAATTTGATATAAGGAACTCCAGAACTATTGGAAATACACCAAGAACTCACAACAAAAATAAGTTTTGTAGAAAAACCGCGCCTAAGTTCACGCGACTGTGTCTCTGGCATAATATGGAATATAACAAATTGTTTTTAACGACTTGTGATTTATTTTTTATTATAAAGGTTAAAGGTCAACTGGTTCCATTTAATTTATGTGGAAAAAATTCAATCAAGGAGAGATATTTTTCAAAATAAATACTAAATCACAACCAAAGACCTATAAGTAGCAGGTGTCCACGACTCAGAGGAATGAGTAGTTGACTGTTAAGCCAAACGCTGCGGGTTCAAACTCCAGCTTCGGCAGAATATCTGAGGCCACCTAAGTGATAATATGAGACAATACAAATATATGTCTCCTCCTCTGTGCCACGTAGGTTTATGATATGTGTTCTTTCCTTCTATGTGTTTATCTGTCTCCCTTTGTCGTATGTCTTGTTTCAGCCCCAACCGATGGCCTCACTGCCTTAGTCGCCAGTGCTTTATGTGTCTGTAGTTTGTTGCATTTATGTGCGAAGTACTGTGATGTCAATAGTCAATATTTCTTAATAAAATGGTTTTATTGTGATACTAGTTATCAGTTATTTAAAAACTGTTTAATCTGCTGGGAAAAAATTTAACACCGTGGTAAAGTTAGTATGGAATGTTAAATCTTTAATAGAAGGCGGACTTTATTAATAAATTTCTTAAATGCCATTGTTGCCATTCAAGCTACCACGCGGGATTCCTCTGGACGGTCAATTATGGACAATGGCATGCTTACTCTGGCTTGGCTAAGCTCGAAGGATTGGGGGGCGGTTCTTGCCCTCATTGAGCTTCACTCGTTCGACAAACAAAAATATCATGTCGTATGGGGATAAGGATAGGAGAAGGGATAATATAAAAGGATCTGGATATTTAAAATGGAAAAGAGAGGAAAACGTACAGACCCAGCCACCTATGCCACTGTATTGTAGAAAGAGTGGTCATCCGTTCCGTTTAGGAAAGCTATCATTTAAACCAGATGGCTAAACCAAACTAAACTAAAATGAACCTAATGTCCTGGCATATTATTTTTATTTAATATCACCAGTAAGGCAGTAACATATTCTTAAACTATAATAAAAGTAGATTGTAAATCCTAAATTTCCCCATTAAATCAGATAATTTTTACTGATATGACATCTAACCTAAAAAAAATTGAAATTTTTCCCTAAAAGAAAACTATTTGGACCACTGTCTCGACAACACAATGATTCATTGGATCTACCAATCGCTCTACCTGATCTTATTGGCAAAACTGGCATTCCCTATCTTACTAGCTTATGCTATCTCCCTGACCGATGTTGTTAAGACAGCCCCTATTGTATTGAAATTGCTGCTATCTGTTCGCCAAGTACTTCTTCTTCTTCAGAGTATCTATCTTTTGTTTGGTACATGTCATAAAAGTCGATTTCGTTAATTTGCTTACTATTTTTAAAGTGTCTAGCCATATGTCTTTTAGTGCGTCTATATTCATTGCGAGGATCGTGAGCATCTTTGATGTCGCATCCAAAAATGGGACTGGCTACTGTAAAGTTTATGTTTTGCCTAACTATTGACACAATCTCTTTTTCACTTGGTCCTGTTTTCATTTGTAAGACGAGACTTTTAATCTATACAGTAGATAACGGATATAAGAAAGTCTCATATAAGAAAAACACGGATATAAGACAGACATTTCAAAACACCATGCACATTCTCATTAAATTGTGTGTTAAATTTATCTCATAAAAGAAAAACGTTTATAAGAAAAACACTGATATAAGAAACTTCTTCTGATGTAAAATCTTGTTCACTACATAGAAAATAAAACGTGTATAAGAAATTTTCCAGTGTTAATATGCAAATGATGCACCGTGTAAACTTCCACAAAATTTCCACTCTCTTTGTATTTCTATCTAGCTAGTACCCGCTACCTGATAATCGATTGTAGATTGTAGTGCCATCTTATCTTGAGACCTGGCACAGTGCTGCTTTTTACTTGCGACATATAGAATATATGGCTAGTATTCAATTGGTAAAAAAAAATTTGAGGAGGATGAGATATGACATTACGATGATAGAGAAGTCGAAAAAAGTGGGTCCGGCGATTCCATCTGTCTATCTGTCTGGAAGTTTACAGGCATCTACAGCCTTAACAACTGGTCCGATTGAATTCAAATTTGAAAATTAGAGTTTTGAGCGAAAACTCATATCCTAACTTTTTTATTTTTGTTTTAAGATAAAAATTTAGGTAACGATTTTTTGGTCAAAAACCGAAAATTTCAATTTTCTCCAAAACGGCTCCTACGATTTTTTTTTAAACTTCCTCGAGTTTAATTTTTTAAACATTTATTTTTTTTATGTAAGAAAAAATAGTTTGTATTGCTCCAAAACGGTACCTCCCATAGAACCGTATTTTTGTTATTAGATTTTATCGAAAAATTAAAGTCCCATCAGCGTAAGTTTTTTTCCGAAAGTACGTATATATTGTTCAAATAATACAATTTTTTTTAGATTTTTAAAAAATGTTTTTAACTTTTTTTTTCAAAATTCTGTATCTCAAAAACGAATCAATTAAAAAAGTCCAAATTGAAGTATAATATGTATATTTACACGGTCTTAAAAACTGCATACCCAAATTAATTTTAAGACATTTTTGAAAAATTTTATATATAAAAATTAAAAACGATTTAAAAAAAAAAAAAATCAATAAATCAAGAGTAAGGTTTTAATTTGCTTGGCATTTAAATTTTTGGAATTAAATGTATTTACGAGGTACATTTTCAAATTTTAATAAATTCTAATTATTTTTATATAATCATTAATATTTAGTTTTAGCATGCAGGAGCAAGTTCGTACGACCCAGTCGTGCACATATTTTTTACATAAGTTTGGTATTGGGATTTGTTTGGTTTTGATGAAGCACAAAAAAGTCGGAAACACAATTCTTGATAATACTAACTGATTCAATGTGATTTTGAAAGAAGTACATACAAATAATTTTATGTTTATTTTGTTTATGTTTTGTATTTATTTATGATTTACGTACTTAAAATAAAGGATGTACATGCAATGCATGTAAACATTTTATTTGGTTTTGTTTAGAAATTTGCTAAGAAGAAATTTTCTATTCAAACATGCTATGACTTATAGTAGAAATTTTATTTCTTATATGCAATTCTATTAATATAAGAAATTTTCTTTCTTATTATTTTATTTATATAAAATTTCTTCTATTCCACTTTTTTCTGCATATAAGAAAACACGAAAAGAAAGGAATTCGTCATCTACTGTACTATTTTAAAAATTATTGTATCTCATTGCATAAATCTACGCAAATAAATATATGAATATGAATATATTAATATTTTTGTTCGTAGTAAAATTAAATTTCGATTGCGGTGTGGTTTTCTTTAATAAGATCTGATTAAAAAGACAAATTTTACGACACCTTATAAACAGACGAAAAAACGATTTTAAATCTGGAAGCAGACCCAATAAGGTGGTCGAGCTGTGCCTGAGATATTCTGACAGCTTTGAGTTGCATTTTGAAAGTTTGCTTATTCGTGTCAAGGGCTCAAGCTACCTCGAAAATTATGACCTACTCCCCGATGGTTAAAGGAAATAAGGCCTTATAACTGCGAAGCGTTTCATTAACAATACGTAGTTATTTATTGTGGCGCTACAGTCCGGGGTGGACTTGGGCCACAACTTTCAAACCTCTCCAGCCAGCTTGGTCCCTTGCTAGCTGTTCGCAGTTTCGCGGACGGAGTTGATTTAGGTCATTTTCGACTTGGTCTTCCTCTACTGCGTCGCGTCGGTCGTACCTCTGTGGTGGATTCGAAGACTTTACGGGCCGGAGCATCAAGCTATCTGAGTCTTTGAACCTATCTCGGCACGGACGTCACTGTCCGTGTTGATAGGAGAGCCTAGGTAGATAGAGTCCTTAACTACCTCAAAGCTATATGCATCTTTCGTGACGTTTTATCCAAGACGTCGATGTTGGGTATCCATTATTTGTTGGACAGACGATATACACTGTAAATTAATAAACTTTCGTAAAAATATGAAAATCGCGTTGTTAACTGCCAATTTCGTAGTATTAATTAAATTTTAATTAATACTACGAAAGTTTTCAGTTTTTCGTAAAATGAAAACCTACATCAATTAATGAAAACGCTTCATACACTGTTTCTTCCATTTAAGAGCCAAAAAAAACCGTTTAATGAAAGTTTTCATCATTCAATGAAAAAGTTTCATAATCTTTTTTACGAAAAAAAATGTTTGCAACGAAATTGCTTCATTAAACTACTAAATTTTTCATCACCTTATGAAAATACTTCGTAGAATATTAAATTTGTCATTAATAAACGAAAATTTTCATCAGTGTATGAAAATAAATGGTTATTTTATGTAGTTTTACATATGTAAACCAAAAACTTCGTTAACTAATGAAATAAATCATATTTGTACTAAAGATATAATCAAACCATTGCAATTTTTCATAACGGTCTAACGGGACTTTAACAGAAAGCAAAAATCAAAGCTGATGCTAAAGTAATTGGAAAAATGATTATTTTCGTTAGCTAATCAAAAATTTTAATTGTTCTACGAAAAATTTCATCACCTTATGAAAATACTTCGTAGAATATTAAATATGTCATTAACCAACGAAAATTATCATCAGTGTATGAAAATAAATAGTTATTTTATAAAGTTTTACATATGTTAACCACAAACTTCACCAAGTAATGAAATAATCATAGCTTTACGAAAAATATAATCAAACCATTGCAATTTTTCGTAATGGTCTAACGGGACTTTAACAGAAAGCAAAAAACATAGCTCATGCTAAAGTCATTGGAAGAATGAATATTTTCGTTAGCTAATCAAAAAAATTTATTGTTCTACCAAAAATTTCATGAATTTATGAAAGTACTTCGTAGAATATTAAATTTGTCATTAAAATAGGTGGATGAATTAATATTTTCGTTAGCTAATTAAAATTTTAAATTGTTCTACGAAATATTTCAACTTATGAAAACACTTAGTTGATTATTAAGTTTATCATTAACTAGCTGACCCCCTGAACCTCATCTCGCAATTGAAATAGAGGAAGATTTGAATTTTTCCAAGTTTCACAACAAACTTTGCACTTGATCGTGGTCTGAAATTATGAAATGTATAATTTCGTTAACCAAAAAACATGAGAAAATTTTCGAATTTTGGGAGTTTTCCAATTTTTACACAAATTCGGTCCGTTCAAAAAGTAATTGCTGAATGATTGCACCCAGAATCCATTACAATTAAAATAATTTTCGACCAGCTTTCGATTAGACCCATTTTGCGACTTTCAAGTAAGCTTTTCCCAAAATTTGTTTTCAAAGGAACCATAACTGGAATAATTTTATAAAAATGCGTTCAGCGGCCTTATTAAAAAACCAGCTATGAAACAATTGTACACTTCGTTGTAAGACATAACGATAGTAAATGCATTAATAAATAAATAAATAAATAAATAATACTTTGTGTTTAAACAAATTTCAACATTGTTTTCGATTGTTCGAAAATATTTGTTTTTCAAAATTTTGTACCTTTAAAAACGGATGTATGAATATATTCTTGAATACTACAAAACCAAATTAATTTTAGGACATTGTTAAAGAATTCATAACAAATAAAATATTAATGAAATAATTGCTCTTATGCATCAAATTTCTTAAAAAGGCTTATGGCACCAATTCTTTCAGATAAAATGTAATTTTAAGGTAGATATTAACATTATAATTGCACCTGAAATTCCATAAAATTTGATTTAAGGTCTTAAAATTCTTTGTGCTCTTCCAGAGTTTTCCTAGTTCCCTATCACGAATTTTCTATTTTTTTCATTTGAAAATCCATGCATCTACATTTCCGTGCAATTTTCCATTTAATAACCAACCATTTAAAACCAAACCCGGTTTTTCCTGTATTCCGAATTTTCTATTCAGTTTTTTTTTCACAGGAATCATCTCTGAATACAAGAAGATGTACTCTGAAAATTTCATAAATATCTGTTGGGCCGTTTAGGAGTCCATACCGGACATACAAACACACAAACAGACGTACAACCATTTAGGTTTATACATGGTTTACGAAAATTTATAAAAACAAATAGTTGTTTTATAAAGTTTTACATATGTAAACCAAAAACTTCGTTAACTAATGAAATAAATCATATTTGTACGAAAGATATAATCAAACCATTGCAATTTTTCATAACGGTCTAACGGGACTTTAACAGAAAGCAAAAATCAAAGCTGATGCTAAAGTAATTGGAAAAATGATTATTTTCGTTAGCTAATCAAAAATTTTAATTGTTCTACAAAAAATTTCATCACCTTATGAAAATACTTCGTAGAATATTTAATTTGTCATTAACCAACGAAAATTTTCATCAGTGTATGAAAATAAATGGTTATTTTATGTAGTTTTACATATATTAACCCCAAACTTAAGTTAACTAATGAAATAAATCATAGCTGTACGAAAAATATAATCAAACCATTGCAATTTTCCGTAACGGTCTAACGGGACAAGCTGATGATAAAAATAATTGGAAGGAAGGATATTTTCGTAAGCTAATTAAAATTTTCATAATTTTAATTACAATTTTAATTGTTCAATGAAAAATATCATCAACTTATGAAAAAACTTCGTAAAAGAATAAATTTCTACATTAACTAACTGAAAACTACATCAGTTTATGAAAATAAGTAGTCAGCTAATTAAAAATTTTATCAGTTTACGTAAATAATTCGATGACTGACGAAAAAATGCATAAAGACCCACGCTGTGTTTTCTGTTTCTTCTTTGCATTGCTCATACTCTCAGTCACAGTCTTTATTAAGTTGTGTTGCAGTGCGGACGTCTCCAGTCTTGTTTATTTGCGCGAAAAAGTGAAAATTAAAAACAATTAAAAAACAATAAACAATACGAAAACAATAAGTAAACAATAAATTAAAAGTGAAGTGCAAACGTTAAGAGTGAAAGGGGGCAACAAAAAAAAGAGGTATGCAGTAGCAGTACAGCAAAAAACAAGATAAGCAAAATGTAATTACATATTTCCTTAAAATTTATTTTGTGTTTAATTTAATTTATAAAGCAACCTATAAATTCGATTTAAATTATTAATACATAGGTACGTGTTTCATCATTTTTGTAGAGTAAAATTCAATTTCTATTAAATACATCTACATAGGAAAGTGTTTCTTAAAATGTTAAAATTCTCATATTTCTTGTGCAAACCTACACGGTACAGATGTGCTTTCGAACTCTTTTCATTTTTTAGCAAATTTTAACCAAAGTTTCTGATTTAATTGTTACTGTTTTTTGCGATTCAATTTCATGTTAATTTAAAGCTGGTGTATTTCTTGAAACCTAAGAATTCTCATTTTTCAACATCGCTTTGTGTAATTTTTACACACAACACGTGAAAATTTACTTATCTCGTAAACATTCTGCTACATTCCATTGATCTTGAGTCAGCATCAGAGAAATTGTCACTGAGTGACGGTACTAAAGAACATAATTTTTTTCTGGCGAATCCAATTGGTCGAATAAAGATTCAGAACAAAGACACTCTAAGGAGTCAAACACTCAACAGATTTCAACAGAAATAGATTACAAAGATAACGTTTCCACTTTTTTAATGTCAGCAGTTAAACTATCCTTAAAATTGCACAGTAACAATAATTTCACCAGAAAAGATGTATGCGAAGTTCAAGAACTCATAAAATTTTTCATAACAGATCCACTTTTGGATATGTTCAAATCGTTGTCCACCAAAAAATAACAAAATTCTTGTCCAGAGACCCATAATGAAATTATCAGTTTAGCTGCTGCATGTCGGGAACCATTCCAGTTTTCTAAAACTGAGTATCGGTTATTTCAATGGCTTCAAGATAAACAATATGCGCAAAACTTTCATGAGTTTACAATTGACCAATCATTAAAAGCCAGTCATCAAGGTGGATTCTTGGCTTATAATGAACAAAAAGTCACGGGTGTTTTAATGCCATTACGTTTTCAATTCAAAAAAACTTTTTTTTTTCTATTTATACAAATATTTTCTATATTCATTTAATATATCTATATTCTATAATTTGTGTTCAGGATTACTACAGAACGTCGTCCAGAGGTCGAATCTACAATAAATATTCAAACAACAAAAAACTTTTTCGGGAGTCGCCTACTTTAGTTTCTATTGCTGCTCCTAAGATACAACTAGGTAACGGTTGCATATACAAAAATATAATAAATAATTAAATTATAACTTTCAATTCTTTTTATTTCAAGATCCAGAACAAAGCAATCAGGTCGATTAAATTCGACAACCTATCTGCGGAAGAATACGATAGGTATTAGCAGGCATGCTTTAACTTTCGCCTCATCGAAATGAAGGCTTGTGCATCAACATCAGATGCACTAGAAAAATGGCCGGGCTATAAGAAGCCACTTGGTTTTCGATTGGTAATACTTGCAAATTGTATTTTAATATGCATTTCTTTTTATTATTTATATTTTAATACAAGAAAATTGTATTTTAATATGCATATTTTAATTATTTTATTATATTTTCTTCAAAAACAAATCGTCTTCGATTTCAAAGTCCTGCATCCAACGGCGACTTCCCTTTTGGATACATGGGCGGATCATGGTTTTTTGGCTAAGGACCAAAATATTAAAGACAGGTGTCTAGTTCAACTTCTTGAGAACTGGACTAGTGATAAAATCGAAGAAAGTAAGTACCATTTGCTTAGTTTACTATATATTTTGTCTAAACAATTTTTGTCTTTTAAAATATTCTAACTTTTTTATTTGTTTTTCTTTACCTATTTTTTTTTTTTCAGATTCTAAAGACGCGGTCCTAGTGTATTTGATGCATGGGTACCTGATTCCCCACGCAGAAAACTGTCCTGAAGGACAAGAGCAGCAAGAATTCATCATCAAATATACCATCAGAGACTCGCAGGAAGCATTTTTGTTCTGCTGCAAGGGGCACCAAGAAATCGAAGAACATGTACAACACCTCAAATCGAGAGGAAACAACATTCAGCCCTTCCTCATAGGTATTGGTGAGGATATAAAATCCCTAAGGGAATTCATAGAATATTTCGATGGGATAAATTTTTATAATTTTACTCAGGGATATATCTGTAAAATAAAATGTAATAAAGCAAATCAAAGAAATGCCTTACCGCAATGAATTGTAATCAACTAGACTATCCAGAGCCCTGCATACATTTTTGTAATTGTATTTCATTTTATATTTTCACAACATAAAATAATATTTTAATTTAATTTAAAAATTAATATCTTATTGTAATTATTATATTTGTATTTTATTAATTATCATACTGTAATTGTAAATAAGTATCTAGGTATTTCTTTATATTAAAAGTTTAAAATGACTAAAAAAGAATGATTTTTATTATTTTAATTGGTTACTTCGCTTCGCTTCGCTTCGCTTCACTTTTTTTCGAATTTCAGGTTTTTATTCCAAAATTTAGGAAAGGAAATTGAATGAAAAGGTTCGTAAGCTTACGAAAAAAAAGTAAGTATATTTACAAAAAAAATAATTACCTAACGAATACATTTTACGTTAATTTATGAAATTGTTCATAAATTAAGTGAAAAATTTCGTTAGCTAACGAATTAATTTCACGTCGATTTATGAAAAAAATCATAAATTGAACGAAAAATTTCGTTAGCTAACGAACACATTTTGCGTTGATTTATGAAAGTACTCATAAATTAAATGAAAAATTTCGTTAGCTAACGAACACATTTTACGTTGATTTATGAAAATATTCATAAATTAAACGAAAAATTTCGTTAGCTTACGAAAATATTTTACGTTGATTCATGAAAATATTAATCAATTAACGAAGAAAAATTATTAGTTTACGAAAGTATCTTACATCTGTTAATCAAAAAGTACGTCAACTAACGACAAATAACATAAATCAATTAATTGTCTGCGTTAAATAATGTAAAATTTAATCAGCCCAATAAAAAAATTCGTATTAATCAATGAAGAAAAATAATTGGCGCAACGTAAAAAATCGTAATTTTATTAAATTATACGTAAGTTAATGAAAAAAATTCATAATTTTATGCAGAAAATAATTAATTATTGTTCAAAAAGTTTAATGAAAGAATTTCGTAAAATAATGACAGTTTTCGTTATTTGATGAAGCGCTTCATCAACGTATGAAGCCCCTTTCGTTGGGACAATTACATTCTTCATCGGCTGAAAATTAATTAAAATTTAATTGGCTCAACGAATTTTTTAATTATATTTACGTAAGGATTTGGTTCAGTGTACATACTTTGTTTTGACCTCATTGTTAGCTGGAACTGGAAGATAGTGCTTCCAGTGTTGTCCAGTATGATGTTAGAAATCGCATGACAGTGCATCACCTTGTCTATGGCTTTTTTTACATTGAAAGCGTCGCGTGCGTCAGTCCTCGCGTCGGTCGGTGAGGTCGTCACCGACTTTGATAGAGCAGCGTTAGTTCTACATTGTCATTCTGCTCAGACGAATGAGCTTGGTAGGGATGCTAAAGCTGGCTTTATACAGTTATTAAAATCAATGAAGAGATGGTATGTGTCTTGGGTTTTTTCCAGGATCTGCCGTAGTGTAAGAATTTGGAAAACAATGCTGATGTTCCATTCATCGGGCATGCTCTCTTCCGACCATATCTTACAGATGAGTTGGTTAATGCTCCTTACCAAGTCATTGCCGGCCACTTTGAAAAGTTCTACAGTGATGCCGTCAGCTCCCGTGGCTTTGTTGTATTGTTTTCTCTGTAACGCTTCGTTACAATATTTAGCCACCGACTCCAAACTTCGTTCGAAAAAGTTTATAATTTACAGACGTTGCGCTTAAGTGTACTTTGCAATGATGAAAATGTAGAGCTTACTGAATAAACTGACAATTATGTCCGTTTTATTATTAATGAAAGAAGAAGCAGATTCCAGATAAGGCTCACACAATCTGAACAATTTTGTATTCATGGAATCATTTGAATTATTATAATTTATATTAATTTATACGTCATTTTGCTGCGCACATATAGGTAGCATCTTTAAATAGTTCCAACATAGCGATAAGATATTCTTTCACATAGAACAAGTAGGTACATGTTATCAAAACAGAGAGTTCAAATGTGAAAACGTTCATCCGGGAATCCCAAAATGTACAATTTCAATCCTGCTAAATTTTGAATATAAATGGACGCCTTACTTATTATTTTAATCAGTAGAAATTAGCATTGAAAGTGAATGGAATAAGCACAGTCGGCTTTTCAAAAAAAAAAAAAAAAAAAAGACGAGATGAAGAAGTTAACGATTTTGGTGTTCTTAATACTCGTCCAAAGTGTTCTTATGTTCGATCCTCCTAAGCGCTCTTTACATTTGAATAGTACCCACCTCAATTGTTATGAGTCTTATAAATTTAAGTTTGGAACGAGAAATCGACCATCGGCTAAAGCCGTCCTGCCCATCGATGACGAAAAGGATGACTACAGTCACATTTCTCTGTCGCGCCACCATATCATACCCTACAACGTGTTGCGAGACTTCTATAACAGACTCACAACCAATGTAGAACATTTCCGAATGCTGTTCGATAACGTTATCGTACCTGCCGGGGACAACACAAATATCAATCTGCGACTTATTTCAAGTTTAAGAACGCTGAGAACAACTCAATTAGATGAACTGCCAGCATTGTTGCGTAATCATATCGAAAGCAACCAGAATCCAAATCGACAGTTTGCTCTTGCTCGAGAACTGTACGCTTGGATGCCGTTCAATATTTTCATCGGACCGGACCCTGAGTCTAGAAATGATGACCCAGGTGAGAACTTTGAAGACAACGCTCATGTCATAGTCGGGGACATTCGACTCAATCAACTACGTCGTATGCAGGCAGATATGATCGCCTACATCCAAGGTGAGTTAAATTATTGCTACTCAACTAGAATCATATGTTGACACAAACAACACATATTATGGTATTCATAGATATAGCTCATTTGCCATCGCAATATTCACATTATCACCATACATTGCTTTGATATTATTAGCTGTGTATAGCCTTGAAACTTGAAAAAAAAACATAAAACTAAAACCTGAACATTTCTAAATCGATAGATATTTTTTTCTCTTTTCAGGGCGTATGGCTAACCCTTTACCCCTGCTAAGGGAAATGGGCGATTTGTTGAGAATAAACCAACTGCCATACCCGTTCAGCTACCGCCATTGGCGCCAAAACAGATCTCTCAGCAGACCCTACGCTATAGCTACTGCAACCATACGGGCCAACCCTCGGTTCACATACGTGCAGGATATCGACTTTTGTCCTATCGGTGAATTCGCATTTCTGCAATACTATCCGCCCAATTTCGACAGACGCAGTCGAAGACGCGCCCAAAGGAAAAAAACCTGTCTTATTCGAGACGCAAGCGCTAAGTATGACCGTTATTGCATCAAGAGTTTAAATGTTCTCAGCAAATTGATAAAGGAACATATAGTAACTCTTCATGACAATATAATTACGATCAATGTGGCTGAACCTAATGGGCCAGAACAGAACTCGGCAAATTCCAAATGCCATCCTCTATTTTCTGCTGGGGTTGGTGCAGTGGTTGGTGCGGCAACGGGATTCGCTGAGTGTTTGCTTGCGGGCGGCGTTTTAATACCCTTTTTTGGCTGGGCTGGTTGCGCAGCTGGCAGTGCAATTTACGGTACTGGTGCGGCATTAATGGGGAGCAGTCTTAGCCTTACTCAGTGCTAAAACTTGTTTATTTTACTTCAATTTAATAATTAAAACACCGTGCTATCAAATACTTTGCGTTATAAATTTATTAAAATAAAATTTTCATTGTTGTCAATGTAACTTGTTATATCTGGGCCCTATTGCACCAACAACTTTTCACTTTTCACTTTGCAACTTTTCAAAATAATAATTTTCTGCAAAGTAAAAGTAAAAAGTGTTTCACCAAAAATGAAAAGTTCCTGACTTTTCACTTTGCAATTTTGTATGTTTGGGCGTGTGGGCGTTTCACCAAGTTAAAATCTAGCTTTTCATTTTCAGTCGTAATTTGCAAAGTTGCAAAGTCAAATATTTATAATGATTTGATTGAACTCCTTGTCCTTATTATTACAAATTCAAAAAAATTAACAACTCCGTTCGCTAGTGATGAAATAAGAAATATATATTCCAAATTATAACTCATAAAAAAACATACAACAATATTAACATGTTATTAAAATTCATTAATAAAAATTGAAATTGAAATATGAAGGTACATATCTCAATAATACATTTTATCTGAAAAAAATTGATGTCATAAGATTTTTTTAAAAATTATTGATTTTTAATTTAAAAAAAAATAACTCTTTATAGCGTTCGCAGTGTAAAAGAATATGTTTAATTTAATAATGGAAAAATGTCGAATTTTTAATATTGATCCGTTACGAGATACTAGAATTTTTGAAAAAAAAAGTAAAATATAATTTTTTTTTTAAATAAAAAAATTCTTTGAGATTGTTTAATAACAATATCCTCAATGACAATTATACGTATCTTTAAAAAACTCAATCGGATCCAGTGGGTAAGGATGTAGGTGGCGTTTACAGCACTGAAACGGAATCTGCGGACCATTTTTTCGACTTCTCCATCATGAATGTCTATTGCACAAATCTCAATTTTTTAACGCGTTCAATACTTGCTATCTCTCAATATGTCGCAAGTAAGAAAAGTGAAAATGTTAAGAACAATGTTGACAAGAAACCCACACTTTTAGTTGTTTTGGAGTGTTAAAAAATAGAAAATGTCTTTTTTTAATGTATTGTTACAAAACGATTCATAATATCGTTTTACATTTATCGTTCTCTCATTTTTCTATTATTGAAAATGCACTACATCCTTAAAATTTCCATGCAAATTTTTTTCTTCTCGAAAACCAAATGAGGTTTCGAGGCTTCCAATCAAGAAATTCTATTTTTCATTTCGATATAAGCGGTTTCAAACCAAAAAATTTCACGCAAAAAACGAAAGTTTCAATTCTATGTAATATGTTGATTTTTCAAGTTGTCGACTCTTGATGGGCACTTTACCATGAAAAATGTTATAAATATCGGTTGGCCGGAGATCATTTCGACTTTTATAACACAAACATAGAAACTTGTACAACATAATTCCATGTTTTATATATCTATTATAATTTATAAGGACTTATAAGACAAATGACCAACCGCAAATGAAATTTTTGCTTTGCAAATAATTGAAAAGCTTTTCAGTATTTGAAATGCAAAGTGCAAAGTTTAAACGTTTGGTGAAACGAAATCTAAGAATTCTTTGCAAATTCACAAAACTTTTCACTTTTCAGAAAAGTACTTTTCACTTTGCAAATTTGTAGTTGGTGAAACAAAATTTGCAAAGAAGGATTTTTTTGTTTACTTTTCAAAAAAATAATTTCCTCTTTGCAAATTAGCGTTTGGTGAAACAGAATTTGCAAAGTTGAAGTGAAAAGTTGCAAAGTGAAAAGTGAAAAGTAGTTGGTGCAATAGGGCCCTGGTTTTCCAATAAAGATTTGTGAACGCATCCTTTGACTAATCATGCACTAATTTCAACATTTTTATCATGGTAAGGAACACTAACAAGCAACGTCTGCAAGTTATAAACTTTTCTACCGAAATTCAGGTTCAATAGACAGGCAATAACAAGTTTATTGCAAAAATTTGAGTCTACATATTCCTTGTGTGATGGATGTATAGACAACTGATTAGTTGAAAATATCTAGAAAGGATCTAGACTATTTTCCTTTGTTCTTTACGTTAAGGCATTGGCTTATGCATATGTGCGATTGCGGAACCATTTTCAAAGTAACTAAGGAACTGATTGGTGTGCTAGGCTCCAAACATTTGGTAAACGAAGAAGATGAAGCTTTAAAGCTGAAAAGAACACTTTTCCTCGGTCTTAAACCGAGTGTTTGAAAACAACGTTCACCTGACACCTTCTGAATTGAACAAACAAGCCAATTCCCAAACCCACACCTTTACTTAAGGTGGCGCTATAGTACGTTGTGGACTTGGTGCTCAATCAATAGTATCCGCCAGCCAGCTCGGTCCCTAGCTAGATATCTGGAGTTTTGCACTACAAATTGATTATGGTCCTCTTCCACTTGAGTGCGCCACCTGAGTCGCGGTCTTACATTGGTATCCACCCCTCTAAATGACCGAGCCATCTGAGTCTCTGGACCTCGACCCCTTCTGGGTAGGTCCATGTCGTTGTAAAAGGGTTTTTCAATAGGGACGCTACAAAAGTTTTCTTTAATAAAAAAAAAAACGGTTTTGGATATCAATGAAATTCTTTATTCCTGTGAAAGTACAGAAGTCCAGACGCTGAACCCAATTTTCGACGGTTTCCAAGCATAAATCGGCCGATACTGCTGCAATCTTACGTTCGATATTCGTACGAAGTTCATCAATCGTCGCTGGCTTGTTGGCATAAACCATAGATTTGACGTAGCCCCACAGGAAATAGTCTAACGTCGATAAATCGCATGAACGAGGCGGCCAATTCACAGGTCCATTTCTGGTTATAATGCGCTCATCGAACTTCGTTCTCAATAATTCGATTGTTTGGCCCACTGTGTGACATGTGGCACCGTCCTGTTGAAACCTCATATCGTCCAAGTCCATATCATCCGATTCAGTCCAAAAATAATCGGTTTGCATTGAGCGGTAGCGATTCCCATTCACAGTAATGTGCCGGTCTTGATCATCACGGAAGAAGTACGGCCCAATGACACCACCAGTGGCGTAGATAGGGGGGGATCAGGGGGATATATCCCCCCCCATTGGGATCGATAATTGTTCAACATAACCAGTTCCAAACGAGTTAAAGAAAGTAACTACTCACAGAATTCTATACCTACATTCTATGGAGAAACAGCAAAATTTCTCTTTTTTAATCGATTTTTAAAAAGCTTTTATTTTACGTCTCTCACCAATTGATAATAAGTAAACGTGAAAGAAAACGAGCTTCCATCCAGCTTTCCATTACAAAAAATTTAAATTATTAAGATTTCTTCGCATCGTGTGACACATTGTTGCGTTGGTATAAGAAACCACCGCAAACATGCAGCACATTCATCCACAAAAACAAATGTTCGCACAACTGCGGTGTAGTTAACCAAAATCTTAACAATAGCGATAACTCAAACTCATTCATTTCGACCAGAAACAAAATGCGCTACTACCTACTCATTACATAAAGCATGCCTTACAAAAGTGGCAGATTTATTTATATATATTTATTTATATTAATTCATATTCAAATTGACGTGTATAATATACCAGCTGACCCTGCAGACTTCGTACTGCCTCAATCGATAATCGATAATGATAACCCTCTACCACACTACCGAAACCACTACCCTTTGCATTTCAATTTTTCCATTTTTCCAATTTTGTTTTTTACCAGTTCCCCATCAAACATTTTCCAGTCTCCCGATGAAAACCAGTGAGTTTTCAGAGTTCCTTTCTAAAACCCATTTTAAAATTTTCCCGTTTTCTATTTGAAAACCAATGCATCGACAATTTTATGCAATTTTCAATTAGAAAACCAATGAGTTTTCCGAGTTTTGCATCAAGAACTTTCTATTTTTCCATTCGAAAACCCATTTTGAACCAAGAAATTCCAAGCAAAAAAAATCTAATTTCCGACCTTTGTTTGGTTTTTCCAGTTTTCCCACTTTCCCATGAGGTTTTTCCAATATTTTTTTTTCACAGAAATCATCACTGAATACAACAGTATCAACCATGAAAATTTCACAAATATCTATTGGGCCATTTCAGAGTCTATAAGAGACATACAAACAAACACACATCCATTTTTAATATTCAAAGAAAAATGGCATTTTTTCAGATAAATGAGCGGATGTTTATTTCATTATAAAGAGGCAGGTATGCCGTTAATAATGGTACACAACATTAGCCAAATGGCCGCCACGACCACACTTACAGGACCTTATCCTTTTCATGAAATTTTCCATAACCAAATCGTAAAGTGGCTGCCATATATCCTCGATAGCCTCACGAATTCCATTTTTGAGGTCTTGAATCGACTCTGTGCTGTTGGCATAGACCTTATCGCAAGGTGTTAAGTCACAAGATCTCGGTGGCCAATTGTGATCACCTCTTCGAGAGATAACACGGTCCCGAAACTTTTCCCGTAACAGATCGATGGTTTCATTGCTTGTGTGGCACGTAGTGCCGTCTTGTTGAAAGTAAACGTTGTCCAGATCAATACCATCCAATTCCGGTCTTAAAAAATCATTAATAATCTCTCGATAACGCAATCCATTGACCGTAACTGTTGCCCCAGCCTCATTTTCGAAAAAGTAAGGTCCAATGACCCCGCCGGACAATAAACCGCACCAAACAGTCCCGCGTTGAGGATGGAGAGGCTTTTCAACAATAACTCTTGGGTTTTCCGAGCCCCAGATGCGACAGTTTTGCTTGTAGACGTAGCCTCCGAGGTGGAAATGGGCCTTATCAGTCAAAATGATTTTTCGATGAAATTCCGGATCATTTTAATGCATCTCAAGGACCCATCAGCAATGGCACGATGTTGTTGATGATCAGCCAGCTTGAGTTCTTGTATTAACCGAACTTTATTAGCCTTAAGACCCAAGTCTTTATGCAAAATACGGTGTAATGACGTTTGTGGAATGCCTAATTCCAAAGAACGACGAATACTCAACAAACCTGGGTTTTCTTCAACACTTTGGGCTACAACAGCAATATTCTCAGTTCTTCTTGACCGACGTTGTTCTTGACGACGGTTTTATTCTTCACATCACTTACTTGTCCCAACAGCTCGAATTTGTCCACCAATTTCTGTATTGCGGTCCGACAAGGTGCTTCACGACGGCCCAAAAATGTTTAAGTTTTACGAACCGTCTCTACCAAATTTTCATCATATTTATAGTGAATTTTAATAATTTCAATGCGTTGTTGAAGCGTGTATCGTTCCATTTTTATTAATGGCGTAGTTTCTTCTTGTCAAATGTCAAAAAATGTCAGCTTCCGAAAAAGCGTGCTATTCAAAATAACATCTCTTATTGGAAAACCCTTTACATAGAGAAGAGATTATTTCCTTATGAATACAATGATGTTTGTTAGCTGTTTTTTTTGAGTTATTAAAACTTAAAAAAAAAAACGAGCGAACTAGATATATCCCCCCCCATAGCGAAAAGCTATCTACGCCACTGACCACCAACAGCATGTAAACCGCCCAAATAGTGATTTTTTTCGGGATGTAATGGTACCTCGTGAAGCACATGTGGATTGCTGCCTGACCAATAACGCATATTTTGCTTATTGACGAAGCCATCCAGCCAGAAATGAGCCTCACCGCTGCAGATGAGTAGCGCTCTTAAAGTGTTGACCACTGACTCCGAATTTCGGTAGTAAATTTTAATAATTTCGACTCGTTGTTGGATCATATACCTTTCCAATGGCAAACCTTACTGAAGAGAAGTGTCAAGAGAACGGTAAAAAAATATGGTCCCCAATAGGGACCCTGACAAAATCGGATGAAAGTGCCTTTGGCTGTTTCGAGAGAAAAGTTCTTCGGGTCATCTTTGGCCCCGTGTGCATTGAAGGGGAATGGCGAAGAAGATATAACAGCGAACTTTATGGGTTGTAAAGGGTTTTTCAATAGGGACGCTACAAAAGGAGACAATAGGGCTAGCCAAAGGCACTTTCATCCGATTTTGTCAGGGTCCCTGCTTCTGCACCTTACAGCAGGACTGGGATAATGAGGGTGTTGTAGAATTTTACCTTAGTTGCTCGAGAGAGGGCTTTTCCACTCAATTGCTTTCTTAGCCCAAAGTAACAGCGATTAGCAAGAGTTTTTCTTAATCTGATATCAGCGCTGGTGTTATTGTCCGTGTTAATATAGCGGAGCCTAGGTAGACAAACTCCTCCACTACCTCAAAGTTGTATTCATCTATTGTGTCGTTCTGTCCGAGCCGTCGGTCGAAGACAGCATATACTTCGTTTTTCCTTCATTTACCGCTGAACCCATTTTTACCACTTCTGTCTCAATTCTCACAAAGGCGCCATTGACATCTGTTGTTTTGTATATTTTTGAGGACAGGCAAACGTATTTGTTGAACGTATATTTTATTAATAATCGATATACATTTTTCAATACAAACATATACTAACATACATACATAGAACATTAAAACTAGAGTGTATTGGAGTGATCCCAGTGGCAAATTTCCCAATTTTCACCAAGGAATCACTATGCGATTCACTAAGGAATGGAAGCTTCACTCATGAATTTGAAGGTGAATCATTTGGTGAATTTTACACAGGGCTGTCAATGGAGTTCACCAAGTGAATTTCTTGGTGAATATGCATCAGTGAAACCATTGAATAAAAGAGTGCTGTGTTTTCATTTGTTCTCTAACTCCGATGAAATGTTAAATGATAGTTCATTGGTGAACTCATCCCTTTTTTGAAAGTTGAATTTTCCACTTTTTTCATGACTGAAAAATGTTTTGAAAATGCAGCTGTGAAATCAAGAACCACCAAATGTAAATATCCAAACAAATTTATATATATATTTTTTTTTATTGAAATATTTCTGAAAAGAACACAATATTGTTTTAAATAATAGTCTGGATCTTCTATTTTTTTTTAATTTATTGCTGCTAAACGACTCCTTTTAAGTTGCTCCACATTCCAGATTCCAGAATACCTTTAAAAAATGTAGATATTTAGTTTAATTTCATTTCTATAAATGTCGAAAATAAATACCTATTTATATTTGATGATTACATGTTTTCTCCTGTTCAAATCAAAGTAGTCATAATGTAAACGAAGACACGAACCAAAACGCTATCCAAAACCGTGGAAACCGTGATCTAAGCCGAAATCCAATTCTCAATCAAAACGAGAACCAACATCAAAACCAAATTTCAAACGAAGTAGTTCAAAATCACTACCAAAACCAACATAGGTCTTCAAGCGAAGCTCCTGAAAGTACTCGAGCGGACTTGGAAAATTTTCATCCAAGCTAGAACTTTCAAAATTTTATGAGTCAGCTTGATGCATTGAATCTAAATTCAGCGGGCCCCAGCAATCGAGGGTCAAATCCAACAACATGGCCTCGCCCAGTCGATTTCAAAAAGTGGGGGCTTCAATTTGACAATAATAAGATGTCAGTTGATGATTTCCTTTTCCGGCTCAATCGGTTAAAGATTTGTTATAAGGTGACGTGGGAAGATATTTTCTTGCACTTTCATTTATTTGTAGCAGGCGGTGTAGAGACTTGGTTCTGGACTTATCTCAAGTCCAATCCGGGTGCTAATTGGCGTCATTTAGAACTAGCTCTCTTAGAGACGTACAGAAGTCTAGATACCGATACAGAAATTTCAAGAAAAATGTTCGACCGTCGTCAAGGTCTGACAGAATGTTTCGACGAGTTTTACCAAGATATTCTGAGATTAAATTCTCGGTTGAAAATCGGCCCTAGAATTCCTTGGTCAAACAAAATGTGAAAAGAAGGACAGGTGAACTATTAATAACCTTCTCGACAAATAGTTTAGCGGAAATTGTTCACGTTTGTCGTACAATTGAGAAACGGATGACGCAGTACGAAAGTTTGCGCTCAAAAACGTTTCCGAATCCAGTAACAAACATAAGACCCAAAGTTAATGAACTGGATATGCAAGGGGAAATATGTAACGATGGCAATGCGGTTGAGGCATTCTCACAGCCAAACCATTTCACGTCTTTTACCTGTTGGAATTGCCAAGCAAAAGGTCATAGTTATAAAAAGTGTCCAATCCCTCAGAGGAAATTACATTGTTACGGTTGTGGTTTAGAAAACCACACAACAATTACATGTCCTAAATGTTCGGTAAACCGAAATGGGGGCAATTCCAACCGGGAGTTTTGCCCTTCCCAAATGATCCCGGAACAAAAAGCCTTATAAATAGTTCAAAACCTACAGATTTTTCTTATTTACCAGACTGTTCAGAATTTTCGGATTTAACCAATTCACCTGCTGTTCCCCATGAAAATAATCACATGAAAACAAATACCAATATAGAAATTTTAAAAAGGCCATCTGCAGGAGTTGAAGACAGAGAAGATGGATCATCTGCAAATACAAATCCTTATAAGCCAACTTTACATGAACGTTTGAAGAAATATATCGAGGTGCGTGATAGAATTTTCCTTAGTCCGTCCAAGCGTATACTAGCACTTAGAGAGAGGTTTAAGAATAAGCGGGCAGCCCATCGAGCTATCTGCGCCACAAGGATCTGTAATAGCGACGATCCAAGACCATACGCGACTGTTTCCATCTTTGGTAAAAAAATGTTAGGTCTTTTAGATAGTGGCGCAAGCATTAGCTGTTTAGGAGCCGCATGCCTTGACCTGGTTAAGAGAGAGGGCATTTCTTTTAAACCGTTTAACTCCAAAGTTAAAACAGCTAGTGGTCAAGCCCAAGCAATCATAGGTGAACTCTCAGCAGTAGTAACATATAAAGGCGTTTCAAAAAGTATTTCGATGTACCTGGTGCCCTCATTAGAACAACCACTCTATCTCGGAGTCAATTTTTGGAGATCCTTCAAAATTGCTCCCCAAATCGTATCGGAAATCTCGTTCCCAGTAAAGTCTGATGACCCAAATGCTCACGAACTGTCAATGGACCAAACAAAGAACCTTGAAGATGTTATTAGCTTGTTTCCAACCGCAACCAAATTTGGGCTCGGGCGAACATCGCTAGAGGAACATATAATAAATACAGGCGATGCGGAACCGATTAAACAACGTCATTACCCGGTCTCTCCGCGGCGGTGCAGGCTCTGATATATGATGAATTTGATAGGATGCTCACTTTAGGTGTAATTGAAGAAAGTCAAAGTGCGTGGAGCTCTCCTATAGTCTTAGTACAAAAGCCCGGTAAGAATCGGTTGTGCCTTGACTCTAGGAAAGTGAATAAAGTCACAAAGAAAGATGCCTATCCACTTCATCATGTTGATGGCCTGCTAAGTCGACAGACAGATACGCACTTCATATCCACTGTGGACCTGAAGGACGCATTCTGGCAGATACCACTGGAGAGAGCATCTAGGGAAAAGACCGCGTTTACCGTGCCCGGCAGACCCCTATATCAATTCACAGTCATGCCATTTGGCCTTTGCAATGCTGCACAACGGCTCTGCAGACTCATGGACAAAGTGGTTCCTCATGAATTGAGACAAAATATTTATGTTTATTTGGATGATCTGTTGGTTGTTTCGTCAACATTTGAGGAACATATGAAAATCCTAGTTAAGTTAGCAAACCTTTTGAAAAACGCTGGATTGACTATAAATTTGGCCAAATCAAAATTTTGCTTCAAAGAATTAAAATTTTTAGGATTCATTATAGGAGGAGGATGGATACAGACAGGGCCGCAGGACATAAGTCCCAGGGACATAAGTCCCAATTTTTTTCCTTGGGACTTATGTCCCACCTAAGTGAGACATAACACCCAAATTGAGTTTGGGATTTAAGTCCCACCCAAGTGGGTCATAAGTCCCAGTTTTTTTTCCATGAAAGTGGGACATAAGACCCAAATAAAAAAAAATATAGTTTGAATAAAAAAATAGTAAATAAGAAATCGTCACAGAATACAGCAGTATTAACTATGAAAATTTCACAAATTATCCATTTACAGAACAATTTCTGTGCAGCGAAGCGCACCGGATCCGCTAGTAATTGAAAAAAAAAAATTCCCTTAGTTTCATCTTAAGGCTAGCACGAACAAAATAAAACAAAAATTATCCAAATCCGTCCAGCCGTTTGTGAGTTATTACGTTACACACGAACAGATTTCATTTTTTATATATAGATTTAAAAAAAATTGCAAGGTTAAACCACTTTATTTCTGTATCTTCGAAACAAATGGTGGAGAAAAGAAAGTTAAAAGATTTTAGACAAGTATACAAATTTTGATAATACAAATATATATGCATGTATCAAACTTATTTTTTGAAAATATGAGAACAGAGACTTGCATATAAAATTTAAGTTTTAGAGACTTAATCAAATTAAAGCCCAAAAATCGCGCGATTTTATGTTATTGAATGGTTTGAATATATGCAGAATTTTTTCTCAAAATTTGAAGTACAGTGCAGATTTTCCTAAGTATTTAAGTTAAAGGCACTGTAAAAAAACATCTTTCCTGGTATTGAAATAATTCTAATTTTATCATTAAGCAATACATACATTTACATTATATGTGGGACATAACGCCCAACTTTTTTTTTGGGCCTTATGACCCACTTGGGTGGGACTTAAATCCCAAACTCAATTTTGGTGTTATGTCCCACTTGGGTGGGACATAAGGCCCAAAAAAAAAAGTTGGGCGTTATGTCCCTGGGACTTATGTCCCTGCGCCTACAGACAGATCCAGACAAAGTGTCTGCAATTAGGAATTTCCCCGTACCGAAAACTGCCAAACAGGTTAGGCGATTCTTGGGTCTGTCAGGATGGTATCGACGATTCGTGAACAATTATTCATCACTGGCTTCTCCTTTAACAGACACCCTTAAGAAAGGCAAGAGTTTCAAGTTTACACCGGAAGCGTTACAAGCCTTTGAAGAACTCAAACAAGCTTTAACCTCGACACCTATTTTAGTCAACCCTGATTTCAGTAAACCGTTTAAAATTCTTTGCGATGCGTCGACAACTGGAGTAGGTAGCGTGCTTTGTCAAGAAGATGAAAATAATGTAGAAAGGCCTATATACTATTATTCCCATAAGCTCACATCAGCCCAGCGTAATTATAGCATTACAGAGCTGGAGTGTTTAGCAGCGGTTCTAGGGGTTGAAAAGTTTCGCTCATACGTAGAGGGGCAGGAGTTCACAATAGTGACCGACCATGCTAGCTTGCGGTGGCTAATGAGCCAAAAGGACCTTAGCGGGAGGTTAGCGCGTTGGAGTCTCAGACTTCAACGTTTCTCTTTTAATATAGAACACAGGAAGGGTACTCAAAACGTGGTACAAGATGCGCTCTCGCGAGTGTACAGTGTCGATGAAATATCTTTAACGAAAAATAACGAAACAAGTCCATCCGATTTTCTACGCATTGATCTTACAGACACGGCTTTTAAGTCGGATGAGTATGTAGGGTTAATAAAGACAATAGAGGAAAATCAAAATCAGCTACCTGATCTTCGTGTTTCAGACAATTTTGTATACAAGAAAGTCAAACCCTGCACAGGGAATCCAAGTGAAGATGATTGCGTCTGGAAACTCTGGATCCCATCAATGCTGACATCTCCTTTGGTTCGCTTGGCTCATGACCCCCCTCGAGCGTCGCATGGCGGAATAGCTAAGACGTTGTATCGCCTGCGCGATCGTTTTTACTGGCCAAATATGGCAGCTCAGGTGAAAGCGATCGTCGGAGAATGCTACGTCTGTAAGGCCTCCAAAGCTCCAAACTCAATCCTTAGACCACCCATGGGTCAACCTTTTATAGTCGATTGATCATTCCAGCATGTATATGTTGATTTTTAGGACCATATCCTAGGTCGAGAAGGCGTAATACACATATAATAGTATGCCTTGATCAACTCACTAAATTTGTGGTAGTTAAAGCACTACGAAAAGCTACAGGAGAGTCTGCCATAAAGTTTTTGGAAGAGGAAGTTTTTTCGATTTTCGGTGTACCTGAATCTCTTTTGTCGGATAACGGTAAGCAGTTCATCGGAAAAGAATTTTCAAAGTTCCTCACAAGCTATGGAACAAAGCACATAAAAACAGCTTCATATTCACCTCAAGCAAATGCCAGCGAGAGGGTCAACCGGTCGATACTTGCAGCAATAAGATCTTATATAGGTTCTGATCAATCCAACTGGGACAGGGATTTGCTAGCAATAGTAAGCGCACTCCGTACTACCATTCATTCGGCGATAGACATGTCACCACACGAAGCCCTGTTTGGTCAGAGAAAGATTGAGCATGGATCGGATTATTATCTTTTCAAAAAACTTAAAAGCTTAAAAATAATCCCGAGTTCGATGTTTTGCCCAAGTCAGCTAAAAGGAACATCATTCATGAAAGAATTAAGGAATCCTTAGCACAATCACATAAAAACTACGAAAGAACGTATAACCTAAGAAGCAACGGTCGGCTTTACAAAATAGGACAACATGTTTTTAAGCGGAATTTCATTGTTAGTGATGCCTCGAAAAATCGGAATGCTAAGCTATGCCCAAAATTTTTACCTGCAATAGTCAAAAAGATCGCCGGCAACAGTCTATATGAGCCTACAGATTTAAGTGGAACTAGTTTGGAGGTAGTTCATGCCAAAGACATTAGGGAATAACATCTAGGAAATTCAAATCGAATGAAAAACCACTTTATCAAACAAAAGTATCATTTTCTTTCCCATTTCAGGCAATAGTTGCCAGAAATTGAAAAATTGTGTATGAGCCTCTACTTAAAACAGACACTCTAGCAGTTCACCACTTTCGCATTGTTGTAATTCCCAAAAAATATCAACACCTAAATTGAGCACTATAACATAACGTAACAAAAAGCACGTATACGCCATAGTGTACTAGTGAACTCTGGGTACAATTCAGTTTGTCGGGAGACGACGACAGTTTAAGGAATTTTAACAAGATAAAAACTCATAAATATACCAGTAACATATTAATCTACTGTAGCATTATCTACTTTCTAAAATAAAAAGAAAAAATCCTTTTTTTTGTTGCATAGTAACTATAGCAACTCAGTTTTTCTAAGTACAAATTACGTTGTATTGAAAATTTCACTCTCGGAATAAAAGCGTCAGAATAAACGTGTTTGTTTTTTGTTTAAAAGAAAATATAATTTCAATTCATGTTGGAATAGGAAAGCTCCATGAATTCCTCGAGGTCTTAAGCCCATACATATATAAATAATATGTAAGTATATATGATTTAAGGCAAAATAAATCATTTTATGAGTTTAAATTCGGCTTAACTTTAATTGGTGTTGTGTTAATTTATTTAAATAGTGTTTTTGGAAGGATAACTGTGAGTCTGCCTTGAAAAGCGACAAGAGACCACGTGATTCGTCTCAACTCTCAAGAATCCAAGGTTAAAGATAGCTTACTGCTATCTCTAGCAACAAAATAAAACTGTTTATCGACAAAAAGGAAAAGTTAGTTAGTGAAAAATAGATCCTAGACCAGTTTAATTAAAAAAGTTTTATTGTTCGATTACGTCCATGATATAGCCATTCGCTCCTACGACGTGCAAGAACATAACACACCATCTTACTGGTGTCTTCAAACGGTCGCATAACCCAAGCGTGACGTTCGACACGTCGCGTCGTCGTCGCATTTGTGCTCAGGAGAAAATTCCAGAAAAAAAAATAATACAATACGACACTGAGCTTTAATCGAGAAAGCAACCTAACCACGAAATCTTAAGTACACCCAGCTTGCCTTCCATTGTTAGCCCTTGGGTTATCACGGCTAAATTGCCTGGATTATAAATTACCTTACATCAACCAAATGAAATCCAGTTCTAAGCTATGACCAATGAAATCGTTGTTTTTTTTTTATTGTTAACCTTAAATTAAAATTTTAACCTATTCAACAGGATCGTAAACACTCATGATAAGTATTGTAAAATAATAGTATTAGCTTAACTCATTTTCGATCACTCATATATTCATACATATATGAAATTTTCCTAAGTGAATTTAGCAAGTATGAATGAATATTCTTTATTTCTAATTATGACAATACAATAAACTGGTAATGAATAACAATAAGATAAATAAATACAAGATGAACAAGGTTTCAGAACAGAATTATCATAAAAAAAGAAATAGATTTAGTGTCATTAAATATTTGCAGTTAAAATAGTTTTAAATGACACTTTACAATATTAACGAAATAGGACAGTGTGGGGTGTATCACTTATTTGGAAATAGAAGTAATAATATGTATGAGTAATAATAACATTTAATGTGGAGAGTAAATCATACAAAAAAAAAAACAAATCTTTTATCTTAAGTAGGTCAGCAAAACATCGATTTGGTAATGGTCATAATCTAGAAGCCACGATTTGACTTTTTTTAAGAACAAAGGCAACGTACGAATGGAACGAAAACTAACAGGAAACGTGTTATACAGCTTGCATGATACGACTGTGAAAAAGTTTCTAAAATGCGTGGTACGAAATGATGGGATGTCAACAAATAATTCATGGTTACTTCGCTAGTACGGACATTATTAAAAATTGGACTTTGTAGATAACCACCTCTTACAAAAAATACTTTTGCTGTCTTGTAATAATAAAGATGTCTGACTGGTAAAATACTCAACGATCTAAATAATTGCATAGAGTGAGAGTCCCGATAAGCCCCACATATCTTTCTGACAGCGCATTTCTGCAAGACGAGAAGAGGATGAATTTTGTTGTTATAGGCTCCACCCCAGCATGTTATTCCATATTGCAGTTTTGAATGGAAAATACCAAAATAAACAGATTTTAAAGTATTGTAGTTGCAGTACTTTTTCAGATGATACAAGCTGCGAATAGTAGAACGTAGGTACTGTTTTAGAGTTGTGATATGTGACGACCAACTCATATTATCATCAATTAGGACCCCAAGGTATTTAAAAACGTTTACCTTTTCTATTTCAAAGCAATTTGAGCCACAGTTTTTCTCAACAACATAAGTCATCAGATTATCCGAAACATTGCAGGAGCAGGAATACAATCTATGTCTTTCACAATTAGGATCATGATAAACAACTTTGTAGTCAAATACGTCATGAGTTCTTAAGCTGAAGTACATTACCTTGGTCTTGTTGCTTATGACTAGCTTGTGATTGGCAAACCATAGACGAAGTAAGTGGACATCGTGATTTATTTCAGCTGTAAGGTCTAGGGCACTCGGTGAGTTAAACGCGAGACCGAGATCATCAGCAAATGCTATGACTTTAGAAGAGAAGGGAAGCTTGAATAGGGAATTGATATATATAAGAAAGAGGACTGGTCCGAGAACGGAGCCTTGAGGAACACCAATGTTCGTCTCCCTTGAGTCACTAAAATTGTCCAAAATCTTTACTTTCTGATTTCTATTCATGAGATATGAAGCGACCAGTTGTAGATGATCCCTCGGAAACCGGCGGATTGTAATTTTCTGAGTTTAACATTAGTAAATTAAATATTCAGTTAGTCTACAAGAGACTGCAAATCATCAAAAGATCTTATAGTAACAACCTTTCCTTTATCTACTTTTCTTAATAAAATTTGAGAGTTCTGAAACCATAAATATTTATAATTTTTTTCAATTTTATATTTCTTGGCTTCATAATGAAGCGCACGAGTGTAGCCTGTTAGGCAGTGGTTGATGTATATAGGATGAATGTCTTCGGGCAAAAATATGGACGAGTTGAGCTTCTTTCCAGCTTTTTTCTTGCTCTTCATGATATTTTGTTTGAGCCTGTTTGTAGCGAGCTGAACGCAGATAACCTCGGTACATTTTTTGGTATTGTCACTCGAATGACGTTGCCATATGCGTTTTACGAAACATTTATCAATATCCTCAGTAGTAATAGACATACCTAGGCCGTCTTGTAATAATTTGTTGACACACTCTGAAGCGTTGTTATTATTGACTCCAGGTACCCCAGTAATTTCGATTATATTATCCATTTGCTTTTGTTCTCTAGAGTTTAATGTGCTCTCAAGAGAATTGATTTTTCTCTTGAGTGAAATGTTTTCGTCTTTTAGATGTTGAATAGTATTCAGGAAGTTACAATTTAATTTTTTCAAGGAAAGGATCTCATCATAGAGCAACTCCAAAGTAATTGAATTTCCAGATTTTTGTTTTGCAATTAAACTGTCATCTTCTACTCTGAACTGTCTCTCAACGCTCGATGGTGTAGTCGACGATAGTGTTAAAGCATACTCATGGGCAGCGAGTTGTTGTTGAGCATCACTGCTAGCGATAAGAGAATTCGAAGCACTCGTCTCTTTAAGTGAAAGCTTAATAATTCAGCTCAAAGTTCAAATTCAAAATATCGGATCATACACCCCCCCCCCCCCCAACAAGTCGTGCGCACAACTTAACAGGAGGAGAGATTCCGGTGAGTCATTTTGCCCTAAAATCTTATAACATAGAATAAAAGAAATATTTAATATACATATGAGTGAAACATATCATTAGACTATAAATTTTAACAGAACTTATCTGTGTGTTTGAGTGTTTATGACAACAACTATTTTATAATTAAATTTACGCAATAGCGCTTCACGCATAATTGAACTTCTTTTTTTTTCTCTTTATTTTTTTTATATATCTTCTATATATATAAAAGAACAGCCTAATTTTTGTGTTCGTTCGCTAACCGGGCACACTGGTTGACCGATTTTCCTAATTTTTTCTCTAAATGCAAGAGGTTTTAGGGTAGAAGGTTTAGCAAAAATAAAATGTATACTTTTCAAATCACAAATGGTTGAATTGTTAAAAATATGTTAAAAATTTTGTATTTCGCACTACAAAAAAGAACTGATCAAAATACGAACACTCAATTTCGTCTGAGAATTGTGACAAATATTTTTATTCGATCGAAAAAAAAATGTCAATTATATTTGAATTAGCTGACCCGGCAAACGTTGTTTTGATGTATGAAATATCTAGACTATTAAAATTATTTTTAGTGAGTGCGTATCTGGTATATGAGTATGTGAGAGATAGAGGCCTTTTTATAATGTTGTGAACGTTGATGGAATATATCTTCAATATAGTTTGATCAACACAAGCAAACTGGAGGTTTTCCACGTATAATTATTGTCCGTGTGAAAAATATGGTGTGTTCAAATCTAACCCACAAACATACATTTTTTGGCCTTGAGTCAATAGTCTCATGCACTCATCCAACACAACAATTCGGCCATTGCCGACTTTTTTTTAAATATTGTCATGTCGGTTTAAGACTAATAACGCGCTCGCAATTCCAGAAGAAGCAGGAGCCAATGCTTTTTTGTTTTAGTTTCAGATCGTATTGATGGTAAAATTAATGCTAGCGAAAATGATTTCCCCATTCCACCGGGGTCATCTCAAAAATATATACCAACACTTTGATTGACCACACCTTGCATAATGGTGTAATACATATATGTACTTTTGTTGATCATGTAACTTCGTCTCAATAGTTTGCACAAATATTCTTAATCCAATGCAATTTGATTAGTGTCTTTAACGAAGTATTGCTTGATCAAGAACATCTTACACTGCACGACTTCGAGCAACCAATTCAATTGTGGCTTCCAGCGTAAATTTGGTCTGGCGCGCTGTCTCCTATGAATTTCGTGCTGGTTCTTTTCGTTAGCATAGGAGTTCCAAATAAAAAATGTTCCATTATTGCATATGCAAAAAAGTGCACTCATAATTTCATGCAATTTTCCCTTTGAAAACCAATGAGTTTTCCGACTTTTTTTTCAAGAACTTTGTATTTCATATTCGAAAAGCAATTTTTTAAATTTTCCACTTTTCCATTTGAAAACCAATGCATCTACCATTTCATACAATTTTTCCTTTGAAAACCAATGAGTTTTATGAGTTTTTAATCAAGAACTCTCTATTTTAAATTTGAAAACCAATGTTGAAATTTTCCAGTTAAGACTTACCAGTACTCACTACGGATCCGAGACCTGGGTGCTTAGCCCCGTTTGTGAGCAAAGACGGTTCCGGAGCCGATATAACAACGAAGCAGATTTCGTGATAAAAATTGAGTGGGCTGGACACCTATGCAGATCGTATAAACAAAGAGGAACCGGCCCGGAGAGACCTTAGTACAATATTATACATGGTGAAAATAATAATAGCGCTCCAGACCAAATTTGCGCTGGACGAATGGCGTACGGAACTGGTAGACGTCGAGATACATGAAAGAGAAGAAAAGGAGGCCAGGACCGGATCCCGGTTGTGTCGCAGATGAAGGGGAAAACTTCATTGGCCCGATGATCATGTATCAAACACCCCATGTGGAACCATCATATATGCGATGTCACCAAAATTCCAGCATTCTTGATTCCTACGTTTTCTAAGACGGTGCAGAGTCTGCACTGCAGACATTGTTCTTACCTTCATTAAAAGTACATACATACATACATATGTACATATGTATGTACTAATCCTTCAGCTTATTTGTATAGAATATAAAAAAATTTTCAAAATATTTTATATGACAATATGACATTCATAATTTTTAATTTAAATCGATCAGATTTGTTCAGATTATGTTGGAGTGTAAAAAGTATGTTTTTTTAACATTGGCACCATTTGTGATTTAAAAAGTGTAAGTTTTGTTTTTTTTAAACCTAAACAATTATCTGCATACTCAGTTTAGCTAAGCAAATTTGTCGCGTACTTATTTTAAAAGTTAGCCCCTGGTAGTGCTAACTTGATGCGAAAGTTAGCACTACCAGGGGCTAACTTTTAAAATTTGTTTTGTTTCACTACAAATTTACGACAAATTCACTACAATTAATTGCATAATTATCTACTTTTTGAAAATTCTAAAGTGGTAGTAAGATGGGCATCTTACTTTGGTGTACCCTTCCCTGACTCATGTTAAGGTCAGTTTTTAAATGGTATTCAATTTTTCTTGCACGTACAAAATTTTGACTTTAAGGTCAATTTTTTTCAAATAATGCGTAAAAAACATTTTTACCTTATGACCAAAAAAATTACAAAATAAAGTCTCATTTTATGATACTTGGGAAAATCTAAAACAGGTAAGAAAATAGAATTTATATTTTTATTTTTCAATATATTTATTGCAGCACTTCATAGTATCTCAATAATTGATAGTTTTAAGAAAATTTATAACACTGTGCAATCCTGAAGAGGGTTAAAAGTATACTTATGCCTACCTGGCTTGCTGTCAAAGTTAGGGTTAACTACCTTAACTCTTCTCAGATAGTTAAATTTGGGGTATGTTTAATGGGTACATGAACTAAAAAATTGATATAAAAGAATTGAAAAACCAATAGATTCTTTCATCATATTAGCAATTACAGACACGGTATTTCTAGGAATAATGTTCAAATCCATCGAATACCGTATTCTTCATCCAGCCAATCCCTCATTTCACGACCGTTGTTTGCGAAGCCCTGCGAAGTTTGACGTATTAATGATTTAATATAGATATATACTTAGTTTTACGTATTTTGAATAAATTCTAATGTTAAAATTGACAAAACAAATTCATATTGGTAGTGGCATTTAAAATGGTACCTGTTTAGAAGGTGTATTTTAGAGTGTTTAGAGAAGTTGATGATTTAGAGGGATGATTGTGACGGTGAAGAATAGTCTGATATAATTTCACATTAGACTTAGACTTAGGGGTTACCGTGTAGAACAAGAGTGGTACAGTAGCCATGGAGTTGCTACAATTTGTAGTCAACGGTGGGAGGGTAACACTCCGGAACTGATATACCATCTTTCAGTTCCACTAAAAAGGTGTGTGTTTGTTGTTGTGGTCAAGTGATAATATTTGTAGTCGGTTAAGCACATTCGTATTAGGCATGTTTAAGATGTACGGCAGTCCAGTGGCGATGGCAAGATCCCACCCCTCCGACGAGATAGCCCAAAGGCGGTAACAAGCATGCCTACAAGCCCTCGACCGACTGGACAACCTATTTCGCATTCACTGGTGACTTTGAGTTTCCTGTGGATCAAAGGGATCAGTGAAGTGGCAGGACATCCGCTCATTTGCGAAGTAGGAACAGCAATTCCGTTACATGCTAAGCCGATCATCAGACTCCTTTATTAGTGGTGCTGTCTAGTTGTTCTTTCATTTTAATCGAAAAACTTTTGGAGTTCACATGGGATTTGAACCTAGGACCAGCCAGTTGGGAAGCCAATGCACTACGCACTGCGCTAACAACTCCACTGATGTTTTGGTTTCCCATTGCAGACTTTATATTGTTTATCATTTGCAATGAATAGACATGCATTTTTACAAGCTCCTCAAAGTATGCTATCTTGTTCCGATTTCATTTTTTCTAATTTCCTATCTTTAAAATGAAACAATAAAAGATGATCGGCTTAGCACCCGTGAAATAGCTATAACTCCAGCCAAATAAAGGAATTGACGGAAAAAGCCATTGGTGGAAGCACCTCTAAGTTACTAGTTCTAACTTTTACGAAGACACTTTCTTGGAATAACCATATCAGAGTGATAATTGGAAGAGAATACGGAGGGCTTCGTTTACTATGGAGAAATCATAAAATAACTCTTCTAAAAACTCGCATTGTGTTGGCCAAAACATTAATCGTCCCTATTATGCTCTCTGGATGTGAACTTTTTTGCCATTTTGAATACGAACAAAAGAGAAAACTTAACGTTGCTTACAATAGCATAATAAAATCTGCCATTCCCTTTCTTTTAGATCATCGTTGAATCTTTTACTAGTACGTTACGTGTCTGAGCGTCAATTTTTTATTAACGCAATACGTCTGTGGAATTCTCTACCCGTATCTTTAAGGATGATAAGCTGTACTCGACTATTCGGGATGAGGCTCAAGAAGTACTTGGAGTCATAAAGATTGTGATGATTTGTCTTTCTTTCTTCTGTCATACCTATGACTTTTTTTCCTATTCTTTTCATACTTTTTTTTCTGTTCTTTCTTTTCTACTTTGCTTTTCTTTCTGTATATATTTTTTTTTTTTTTTAGTAAAGTAAATTATAAATTAATTGTTAATTAATCAATTAAGCTTATACTATTTTAAAAGATATTGTATCTCATTGCATAAATCTACACAAATAAATATATGAATATGAATATATTAATATTTTTGTTCGTAGTAAAATTAAACGATTGCTCCTATCTATCTCGTCGCCTGCTGCTTTGAACAGCTGAGCAGCTAGACCATCTGCTCCACCTCCAGCGGCTTTGTTGGATTTTCAGCCGTGATATTGCAGTTTTCACTTCTTCTAGGTCGGGTTCACGGAATTGTTGGCTATCATCGTGTCCGATTAAAGGCTCCTGTCTGACGGCGGTGTTTTGTTCGTTGTCGCCGTTATACAGTCTACAAAAGTGGTCTTTTCAAATCCCCAGGATTGACTGAGATTCTACGACGATGTTCCCTTGTTTATCTCTACAGGCATCGCTTCTTGCTCGATGACCTTGAGTCAGCTTTTAACCTTTCGATAAAACCTCCAAATTTCATTCCTGCTGATGGCTCTCTCAACATCCTCGACCTGACCCCTGACGCGTTCTCATGCTCTCTCTTTTTTCTCCTGAGAAGCGGGCGTTCCTCTCTCCTCTTTTGCTCGTAGAGCCGAGCAGCTTTTGTCCTTCTATGCAGCGCCGCTTTGTATGCCTCCTACTTGGCTGCATGTTCCTGCCTGCATTCTTCGTCAAACCAGGGGTTTCGTTTTGGTGGCTGTGAGAAACCCAGCACATTAGAGGCGGCATCTCTAACTGCTTTCTGGCAATGTTGCCACTGGTCTTCGATATTTGATAATGGCGGCATAGGATTCCTTAAGAGGTTACTTGACACTCGATAGCTCGAAAAGCTTGGCTTCCCACCAGTTTTCATCTCTTGGATCTCGTCTTACTTATCAGAGGAGGTGAAATCATGGACCTGGAAATTTAGAAAGGAAACATGTTTCCGAGTACATATTCCCCAGTAAGTGAACGTGCTGACCTACACCTTCAAGTGGTGCCTCTGAGAGGTTCTTGTCAATTTATTGGCATGAACCTGCGGACGTAGGCAGCTTTAGTCTAATGGAATTGACGGATTGAAACAGGACGTATAATGAAGATTGATGCGATCCTTAACAGATAATATATCTAAGGATATATTAAATGAGGAAATACGATCAACGAATACCGAATGTGGATAGACGTTAATGAAATTAGACGCCCTGTTGGGTATATCTCTTGATTGGCTGGTTCATCCCTTCAATCAAAGTGGATATACTTGACAGAGGGTGAGCGGTGTCCCTCATCTGCCAGTTGATAAAAGCTGCAAAACTCAAAAGATCACAAAAATGAAACAATGTCTGTATAACGAATGGTTATACAGAACCCCTCACCCAGGGGCAATTGGGTACCGCGGGTAGTGAGGACTTGCCAACTCACTAGTGGGATGGACCTTCGCGGGGGTTGTGGTTGTCTGAGTTTGGCCTCAGCTGCTGTTCGCAAATCGCGGTTACGGCTCTTCTTTCGGTGACTGAAAGTTGAGTGCAGTTTCCGTGACCGGACAACGGCTCTTCTTTCGGTAAACGAGGGTTGAGTGCAGTTCCGTGTTTTGCCTGAATAGTAGTCTAGAATCAAACCAAGATGAATAAGGGCTGGCACTAATTCAATTGGTACTGGTGTGAATCCGGTTGCAGGGTACCCGCTTCTTTCTTTTGAAAGTTGAGGTGTGCTTTTGTAGCTGGTGGATCATCAGGGTGAATGTCAACACTTATAAACGACACCTGTGTGAGTGGTCACACGTCAGATAAGGCTTAATTGCTAGGTGCTGACGTTAATCAATTCATGCTTCTTACTTATCAGATCGGCAATAAAGAGTTGTATTCAGGAATGGAATTTCTGAAATAATCAATGCAACATCTGGTGTCCCACAAGGAAGTCATCTTGGCCCTCTTATTTTCATTCTTACTACCAATGACGTTGAAAAAATTATTAATAATTCTGAGCTTCTCATCTACGCAGACGATATGAAAATTTATAAAGAAATCTCTTGTTGTAATGACGCGGAACTGCTGCAAAATGACATAAATCTTTTCAATATTTGGTGCCAAAAGAATTTCCTTAAATTGCATATAAGCAAATGTCAAGCTATAACGTATTCTCGGAAGCGTATTCCAATGACTTACAAAACTTACACTATAAACGGTGAACTTATTCCCGTTGTAACATCAATCTCTGATTTAGGTGTTTTATGTGACTCCCATATGAATTTCAACTCTCATATTGACCAAATTATAAGTAAAGCAAATTCCACTTTAGGGTTCGTGAAACGTTGGTCTAAAGAATTCTGTGACCCGTATGTTACAAAATCTCTTTATATAACTTTTGTCAGACCATTACTTGAATATTCATCACAAGTCTGGTGTCCCCACTATCAAATACACATTCAACGTATTGAAGCCGTCCAGCGCAGATTTATTCGGTTTGCGCTTCGTAACCTTGGTTCAGGTTGGGATAATCCCTTTAACCTTCCACCCTATGAAGAGCGACTGATGTTATTAAATATGCAACCCTTATCCATTCGCCATGACAATGCCGACGTTGTCTTTATACATCAATTAGTGAATGGTAACATTGATTGTCCCACCCTTCTTCAGAACATATCCCTATGTACTAACCCACGCCGTTTAAGATCAGTCCCATTTTTTTCATCTCCCTTTTCATCGAACTCTATATGGCTTAAATGAACCTGTAAACAGAATGCTACGTAAGGCAAACAATGCTCATTGCTTCGATCCATCTCTTTCTACATCCGTTCTCAAAAGTTCCCTTCTAAGATTGCCATCATAACCCCATTTTCCTCCTATTCCTCCTATCTTTTATATTTTATTTTATAATAGAAAAAAAAATTCAATCAATCATATCTTTAATTGTTTTTATGTACTTTTTATATAAAATACCTTGTGTTACTTGTTTTTTAAGTTTTAGTTTTAAGTTTGCTTGTATAAAGTAATAAATTAAATTGAAATCAGAGAAGGATCTGGCCATCTCTTGAGATTGTAGCCGTCCGACCTCGAATTTTCTTGCAGCATTTCCTTGTTTTGGCCGTTGTCGAGATATTCGTAGCACTACCTTGGCTACGATGAGGTAGTGGTCCGAGTCAATGTTAGCTCCTCGGAAAGTTCGAACATCTAGAATGCTGGACAAGAGTCTCCCGTATATCGCAATGTGGTCAATCTGGCTGACGGTTGATTGATCAGGAGATCTTCTCTCCATGTTCCTTTATGGATGTTGAAATTAAGGAACCATGTAATTGCTATAACAACATTTCTCCCCCCGTAGCAAAATTGATCAGCCTAATCCGTTGTTGGAAGTGGTGTCGTGCTGGCTGTGTTTCCGACTGTTCCACCAAAGATGTCCTCTTTTCCCAGCTTTGCGTTAAAATCGCCGAGGACAATTGGAATGTCATAGCGAGGACATTGCTCATACGTTCTGTCAAGGAGCTCGTAGAACTCGTCTTTGGTGTCGTCCTTTTTCTCTTCTGTGGAGACATGCGCGCATATTAGGCTAATGTTGCAGAAATTAGCCTTGATTCAGTGATTATCGTGATGCTTTCGCTTACACATTTGAAGCTCAAGACTTTTTGCCTGAGTCTGCTTCCCACGACGAATCCCATATCCATAGAGTCGCTGTTGTTGGTCTCGGTAACAATCACCATAGTTAGTGTCGCAGTTTCTCATCCACCTTTTGCCCGTTCTCTATCCCATCGCACGCGGTCTATTAAGGGACCTAACATTTCACGTGCATGTCCGAAATTCGTTGTCCTTAAAACATTTGCTTGGGTCGTCATCAGTGTATCCGTCCGTTTCCGAGGCCTGTTGTTGCTTCTCAGAATATTTACAATTTTGGTTATATAGTTAGGGTTTTCAAGGGCATTGGTACCTGGTTTACGATATTCACTAGAGTCTAACTTATTTTTACTCGATTTTTCCAATTGAACATGTTTTAAATATTACCCAGAAAAAAATTATCGTCGCTTCCAAAGAAAATGTTTTTCGTAAAAAGGAATTAACAACACAATTGTATTTTAAGTAAATCCCTCATGCACTCAGGACAGGATGTGAGATTAGTATCTATGTGGCCAAGGCATAGTCCAAGTTTCAGACGTCGAACCAATTATGAAATCAAATGCACACTTATAGGCTTTCGACTATCTCAGACTTTATTGATTTTAATTTGACAAAAATAAATAAATGAACTCGATTGATTCACAGCACAATGTTTTATACTATTCCACATGCAAAATACCTACAAACCAAATGGAATAACTCCTCAATTTTACTAAGATTACATAGTACGAGTATATTTAGTTCAATCACACTTAATAAATCTTTCCTTTAACTTCAAAACCAAAAAGCTCACAAATAAATCAAAGTCAGGTGTAGCAAATCGTTACACCTGTATTTTACTTTTCAAGTCAATAAATTTTCCTATTGGATAACTATTAAATTGCTATCGCTACTGCTTAAAAGTCAGCATTAGCTTAAGTGATGATTTTTAATGTCCTCTTCGAATTCGAATACTCTGCAGTCTGTAACAAGGTGTTTCTGTATTGGCAAATAAAAACGCCTATGTGTGACACTACTTGAATAGTATCCGATTACGGATGCTTTCAAACGGTCAGTTTGTCTTACTCGAATGCAGACGAAAAACAGCATAAATCAATTAAGCGTTAGCTTTTCCGAAGTTTTCTGTCTGTCTGCCACCTCCCAAATTTTTTTTTTTTTTGATAATTGTTGAATTTGATTAATTTTGTGATTTTTTTTTGCAATTATTTTTTTCATTTCCCTCCAATTTTAAAGTTGGTCTTGGTAGTCGCGTTTTGCTTGCGGTTCGACCATTCATTGCGTTTCGCTTGGGCACAAGATAATTGGGGATTGCGAATTCGAACCGTGATCAGGTAACATCATCAGTTTCGGTCTAGAGTGGTTGACAACAAAATGAAGTAGCTTACGATTTGTTCGACAACGATTGACGAGCAACAGTTGTTGCTCTTGCTGTGTCGCTAGAGAAGAAGTTGCTGATATCTGAGTTTAACGAAAGGCTATGATGTGGCTCAGTGAAAAGTTCATTGTTACCCTATGAAAAATTTGCCATTTCAATAATTTGAGAAAACACTCGAACGATTTTTTTTTCAAAAAGACATGTCTTATTTTCTTCATTTTTGTTTGTTTGTTTGTTTATTCATCAACCGATTATGAAAATACATCTAGAAAAACATTCATTGCACCCATAATTACATATATGCATCAGATTTTTAAGAAAATTACGCAGACGCAATTGTCTTTCCGGAACATACAGTGCCTTCCATAAGTATAACCGCACCCGAAAAAAATGCATTTAAAAGAAAACCTACAAAATAAGTGACTCCTTACTATTTTTTTATTGAGTTGCATCACTAATCAACTAAATTGAGAAGAAAACAAAGTACCGTTATTTCCTCTCCTGGTGTTTCAAAATTAAAAACAGATTTTAATGTATTGCAAAAATATAACCGCATTTATTGTTTTTTGTTTTTTTTATTTAAGTTCATTTTTAACAAAAAATTAATATGCAATTTTGTTGCCTCTATATTCGACCAATCTTAGAATTCTTTTTGCATACTATTAACTAGATTTTTCAAAATGGAGTCGTCTAAGGCGTTCCATTCTGTCACAAATGCCTCTCGCAGCTCAGCAACACTAGCAAATTGCTTATTATGGGCATAAATTTTGCGAGTTAAAATTCCCCAAAGAGTTTCGATGGGGTTGCAATCTGGAGAATGTGACGGCCACTCCATCAAATTAATGTTTTTCGACTCGAACTCGACGAAATTCTTCTCAAGGACCGAAGTCTAGTCAAAACTGTTCATTTTGGTAGAGGTGAAGGCAAGTGCAACCTTACCACGCTCGCAGAAGACCCCCCAAACCATACAGCTGACACCATCAAAGTTCTTCTTGGAAAAAAACTTTTTCTTTTTCCTCAAATCGTGCCAGTATCCGCTAAGACCATCTGGTTCATCGAGATTAAACTTTTTTCATCTATAAAAATAACCTAATAAAAAACATTCATTTTAGTGTGCCATTTGGAATAACGAGATTTTAGTGTAGATTAATAGAAAGTCACTGACGGTTTTCCAATCCCAATTTATGTTTTGGCGGGCAAATTCCAATCTTTTTTGTTTGTGGACTGCTGTTAAATTTGGGCTGTCAGCATTTTGCCCCAAACAATGACTCCACTGCTTTTTAAAGCACGAGAAACGGTTGAAACCGAAACTCCTAAACCCAATTCGTTACGAAATTCCGGCAAAAAATGTACCGAATTGGATGCAGCATTGATTAAAAGCCTCTTTGTCGCAACGTGTCAGCTTCTGCGGACGCCGGGGTCTTATTTTTGTCCCATAAGATTCTGGATGTTTAAAAAAATTTCGTACGACACGATCCGATCGTGAAATTCGTCTTCCAATAGCCCTTAGACTTAGGCTGCTTGACCGAAAAGCCAAGATTTTGCCTTTTTCAATTTTGCTTAGATGCGTACCGCGTGGCATTGTTGTTTTTTATTTGAAAGCACTTGACTGAATGCAGCTTCAAAGAGATTTGCATTTTGCGGTTTTCTTTTTGCAATACATCAAAATCTGTTTTTAATTTTTAAACACCAGGAAAGGAAATAACGGTACTTTATTTTTTTCTCAATTTAGTTGATTAGTGATGCAACTCAATAAAAAAATAGTAAGGAGTCACTCCATTTGTAGGTTTTCTTTTAAATGCGAGTGCGTTTATACTTATGCAAGGCACTGTATAAAACAAAATATGTAAGAACTTGTGGACGCTTTATACGATACATCATGCACAAACAGATCACACTGAACAACCGTCTTTTTTCTAAAGATTCAAGTCCGATCAAATTACACCTAGATACATAAGAGTTATATAAATGGACGCTGAGGGACACCATATAATTGAACAATACCCCAGAATTGGAAGAACTAGGGACATGTAAACAGATTTCAATGCATAAGGGTTACAGAATTCGTTGCAGTTACGCTTAAAAAAGCCAAGCATTGAATTTGCCTTTGCAATGCTATAGTCAACATGCAATTAAAACGACAACTTTGGATCGAAAATGACACCACGATCACGACTCTCCAATTTGCGATCAAGAATCTGATTAAACAGTGTATAGTTATGAATAACAGAGCAACCTTAGAATTATGACAATTATCTTCGTGCTCTCGCTGAATTTTGCGAATTCGCAATACAAAATTAATAATTTTTTCTATGAAAAGCAATGAGGTTTCCGAGATTTTCATCAAGAACTTTCTATTTTCAATTCGAAAACCGATTTTGAAATTTTCCAGTTTTCCATTTGAAAACCAATGCACCTGCAATTACATGCAATTTTCCCGTTAAAGTTTTTCATCAAGAACTTTCTATTTTCCATACGAAAACCCATTTTGAAATTTTCCAGTTGTCCGTGAACAGTCCTTAACTCTACTTTTGGTTTTGACCGAGACCGAAAATGAACGAATCAATCCCGAACGACACAGGCCTAATTTTGACCGAGACCGAAATGTATGTACCTAATATTCAAAATGCGAAATGTACATGCACAGAGATTGGAAACTAAAATCTATGCTTTTTTTTAATATCGATGTTAAAATTTTCTTTTGTACAGAAAATCTTACCCAAGAATTCGCGTGTAAACATTGTCTTGGTGTAAAAGCTTAAGTAGGAGTTCAGCCTTAAATATAAAACAAAAAAATGAATAGGAAATGAAATGAAATGAAATGAAAATGGAGAGACATTTCAAAAAACTGATGTCGGCTGTCAGTTGCCTGAATTTAAAAACAAAATTTCCGAGTAAGTAAATTGAAATCAATGTTTTTTGGTATTAATCATCATAATTTCTTTTATTTTCAGAACCTCCTACTGCACAATCAGTGCATGGAAGAGCAATTGTCCATCATTTATAAAGTGAGATTTTTGTTTGTTTGTTAGTTTATCGACTACAAACATACAACCGACAAACAAACAAAAGTCTCACTTTATATAAAGGTATAGATGGGGACTAAAGTACGGTGTGCAATAAAAACATTACATTCACGTATATTCAACGGAAGAAAATTTTGTTCACACCAAACGGATAAAATACTCAAATCATTTTGAAGTTTTTGCGGATCATCACTGTTTTCAATACATAAATATACTTATTTTTATGTCCATTGAGCGTAATCAAAAATAAAGAATTTGGAAAAAGAGACGGGCTATCATTGACGACAATGTTAAACAGAAGTGGTCCTAAGTGGCTTCCTTGAGGAATTCCAGATGAAACTTTTATTAAATAAAATAGAGTCGCGACAGCTCTTGAAGAGAAAAGGCCTAAGTGGCTTACTCTCATCAACAATTCTCTAGGTAAGAAAGATACTTTTATTACACTAGATACGAAAATTCCCAATTTCACACTTTGTTTTCTATCAGTTAGGAAACTAGATAACCATTTCAAAAGCAAACCATTAATACCAAGCACTTTAAGTTTAGCTATAAGAACTTTGTGGTAAATTGAGTCGAAAGCCTTTATAAAATCTATGTAGATGGTATCCACTTTATAACCGGATTCAAAAGAATCGGTGATATACTTGCAAAAAAGCATGACATTAGTCTGCTACTAATGTAGATCGTCCCGATATAAAACCATGCTGCTCTACACAAATATGTTCCTTAATATTAAAAAGTAGATGATCTCTTACTATAAGCTAAAATAAACTTTGGAATTGCAGAGATTTTAGAAATTGCTCGATAATTTACTACCAAATTTTTTGCACCTGATTTGTAAATGGGACTAACGTATGAAAATTTCACACAAAAACTCACCACTAGAAAGGGATTTATTATAAATTATAAGAAGCGGAAAAACTAGCGAGAACTGACACTGTTTTAAGAGAATTGATGGAATTCCGTCAGGTCCAGGATTTACACTGGATTTTATTTTTGAGATACCACTTAATATATCGGACTCACGAAGATTAAGCTTTGATATATTAGTATTGCAAGTGTAATTTTTTTCGGTATGATCTGTATTTTTCTAACTAACTTAACAGAGGAAGTTATTGTAATGGGGCCGAATTTGTGAATCTCGAGTTTTTGCATATCTCCATGTTGCGATGGGACTGGGGTCGAAATCCTGAATATGATAATATCCTGTATGCCAAAATACTGTAAGTCAAAAAAACCGATAATATAAATCTTTAACATGTAACGTACACAGAGATTTACAAAAGCCTACAACTTTCTCGAGACTTTCAGGTTTCACAGGCATACAATATAGCACAGATTTCACATTGGATTCGAAGTTTCCGTAATTAGTGCGTGTGGAAATTTGACTATTTCCGAATTGGAAATAGTATACGGTATACCCAAAGCAGCGCGAGCTCAATTGGTTCTGCTTTTGACGTCCAGATCTGTATTGCCATGTATCAGCATAGTCTAAATGGTTTTTCTTTTGAAAAGGTCCTACATGTCTCTCATCTCTACCTACGGTGGCGGTCAGTACATCATCTATCACCAGTAGAAAAAAGGTTGTCTCACTATCTTTTTCACTTCAAAAAAGTAGGAGAGTTGCCCATTGTGCTAGAACCTAATTTTGGAGAAATTCTTCTGCCAAGAATTGATCTCAATAATCGATGGTTTAGATCATTGCAGAATTCTCCTAAGTGAATCATACGTTTATGAGCGAGAGCAGGACAGGTACAGAGGAGGTGAAAAACTGTTTCCTCCTCCTCCTCATCCATGCAGCTTCTGCAGAAATCAGTAGAAAATGCGCCCAGTCGCGCAGCGTATCTTCCAATTAGACAGTGTCCAGTAATGACACCAATTAAGGAGCTTATATGCACTCTGCTTAGAGATATCAGGCATCTAGATCTCTTAAAGTCCAAATTTAGGCCAAATGTTTTTCGTTGCCTGACAGGTGGTAATGTATTCCACCTGATATGATGTTAGTTCCCTTAATAGCATCTTGTTGTAGCAAAAGTTTACATGTAGCGATTAGTATACCAACATTAGCCATTTGTGGTTTAATGGGTAATGTTGTACTATGTTTGGCGAGTTCGTCAGCTATGCAGTTTCCTGGAATGTCTCTATGGCCCAGCACCCAGTAAAGTTGAATTTTAAACTGTTGTGCCATCTCCATTAGAGACGATCGACAGTTTTGGAGCGTAATCGAGTTTGTAGAGACAGAGTCCAGAGATTTTATAGCTGCCTGACTATCTGAGAAAATCCGGATATCAGATGTGGATACCGCTTTTTTTCTGAGCCAGGAAGGACCTCCTTAATCGCCAAAACACTGCCTGAAACACGCTACAATTATTTGTGAAGGCTGAATGAGAGACTTAGTTTTAGTCGTTCGGCGTACACACCTCCACCAACTTCATCACTAGTTTTCGATCCGTTTGTATAGAAGTGGATTGCCTCGTCTTCCAGGAATGTTTTATTTTCTCAGAAGGATCGGGAAGGGATAGAAGTTTGAAACTTCCTATCGAACTGTAGTTGAGGAACGGTGTAGTGTGTGTGCCTTGGAAGTGATTCTAAGTCATTAAGAATAACAGAATGGCCAATGTTATTGTTAGTCCACTTTGAAGAGGCATTCAGGCAAATAGCACAACTAGCAGCTATTTGTATGTTGATTATATCCAGAGGTGTTAGATAGAGTAGGGTGTCTAGTGCCGCAGATGGGGTCGTACAAAGTGATCCGCTATACTTAGGCATGCTGAGCGTTACACTTTACTAAGCTTATCGCAGTTCATTTTTACGTCTGAGGCAGTCCACCATACTGACATAAAGAAGAATCGATCTGATTACCGATGTGTATAGCCAGTGAGAGATTCAGGGTTGCAGACCCCATTTTCTTCCAATGGCTTTCTTGCAGGTGAAAAGAGCTACCATAGATTTGTTTAATCTTTCGTGCATATTGCTCTTCCAATTCAGTTTTCTGTCTAAGACAAGACTCAGATAATTAGTTTCCTCTGAAAACTTTAACTGGACACCGTTTATAGAAGGAGGGTCGATGTGCGGAATTTCATGTTTCCTAGTGAATAGGACCAAATCGGTTCTGTGTGGGTTAACGCCTAAACCACACCGATTCGCCCAAAGTGATAGCTTATTTAGAGCATCTTGTAAGAATTCTTTTAAGGTATTTAGATGCTTCCCTGTAACAACGTCATCAGCATAGGCTATCACAATAAAGCCCCGTCTATCCAGAAAGGTAAGAATTTCGTTAACTACCAGATTCCAGAGTAGAGGGTAGAGAACACCGCCTTGTGGCGTACCTCTGCTTGGCGGAAAAGCCGCTAAGTTCTGAGTTAATTATTCTGCTATTCAGCATTAAATGAATTAACTCACCAAGCGAACTTACCTTATTTAGAGTTGACAGTGCAGATGTGTCCATGTTGTTAAAAGCGCCTTCAATATCAAGGAATGCAACCTCCTTTATGATGGAGGAAGTATTCGATAGTGCGTACTAAAGTGTGTAGCGCCGTTGCAACCGATTTTCCCTTACAGTAGGCATGTTGAGACTAAGACATGAGTTTGGTATCAATGTTTGCCCTGAGGTGTATATCCATCAATCTTTCTAAAGTCTTAAGAAGAAACGATGATACACTTATGGGCCTGAGATCTTTAGGATTAAATTCCATTTTCCCGCCTTGGGTATGAAAACAAATTTCACTTCTTTCCATACTGAGGGAATATGGACCAGATGCAGGCAGGGGTTAAGTGGTGATTGAAATTCGGCTGCTATAGAATAATACGCAGTGTTTTGACTTCTCAATCAAAGCAGGGTCTAAAAATCCGTAGTATTGCTTATACGCTGCAAAACAAATATGAATATCGTGTGGCTTGTTATTAACAGCCAAGCAGCATTACAAATTTAAAGCTTGTAAATTGCCTGTACCATGGCTGTATAGTTCTAAGGTTGTAGGGATGAGGAAACAAAAGAATACAAAGCCCACTGCCGACAAAAGATCTTCTAGACTCTATACCAGGTATATATTTCTTCAATAGAACATGCTTAAAATCAATAGGAGTTTTCTTTATCCTTTCATAAGAAACTCAACTGGGGTCCAAACATACAAGAAAGCCATGATTGCACTCAACTCATGCAATAGGATTCTAGGAAGAGATTGGGATCCGAATCCCAAGATAATCATGTGGATGCATACAGCCATAGTTAGACCCATTCTAACTTATGGTAGTTTGGTTTGGTGGCAAGCTCTGGTGAAATCCACGAACTTAAAAACCCTTACCAAAGTATAAAGAATGGCATGTATTAGCACTACAGGGGCGATGAGGACTACCCCAACTGCGGGTCTCGAAGTGATCCTAAATCTCGCCCCATAGACTTATTTGCACAAGAATCAGCAGCAAATAGCGCTCTTCGACTTAGTCAATATTTGGAGATCTAGCCAACATGGCCATACTACGATCCTTACAACTCCCGTATATAAAAAAGGTGATAAAAACAATATCTGTAATTACAGGCCGATTTCTAAACTCTCATGTATTCCAAAGTTGTTTGAGCAATTAGTATGTGACAATTTGGCATTCAACTGTAGGAATATTATATGCAATCAACAGCATGGTTTCATGCAGAAACGATCAACGGTTACTAATCTGGTTATTTTTTTAAATAAATGTTTAGATGCTTTGGAATGTGGCCAAGAAGTCGAAGGCTTTTGATCAACTATCTCATGAGATTATCAAGTTTAAATTAAACTCTTATCTACGGCTTCCCACTTTTTTTAATTTCATGGATTATCTCTTACCTTGAGAATAGATCTTATCAAGTTAAATTCAGAAATACTCCAAATCATACTTGGCCAAATTAGGTGTTCCGTAGGGAGCCATTTGGGACCCCTTCTCTTTATATTAGCTATCAATGATGCACCGTTATGTGTAAATAATAGTGAAATTCTCATCTTTTCTGATGATATGAAGATATATAAAAATATAACTTCTGCAAATGATCACATTTTACTTCAAAATGATATAAACCGCTTTACATTATGGTGTGAAAAGAACAGTTTAAATCTTAACCCGATAAAGTGTCAAACAATGACCTTCTCTAAAAAACGTTCACCTTCATCTTATGACTATATCTTTTCAAACCACACTTTAGCTCGCGTTTTTACTGTTAAGGACCTAGGAGTTCTTTTTACATAAAATGAAGATTTTTCTGAGCATATAAACGGCATAGTCAATAAAGCTAATTCTATATTAGGTTTTATTAAGCGATGGCAAAGGAATTCCGGGATCCTAATGTCACCTGTGCTTTGTACAACAGTTTGGTTCGTCCCCAGCTAGAGTATGCATCGCAGGTGTGGTTTCCTTTATATGATGTTCACATTGAAAGACTGGAATCTGTGCAACGGAATTTTACCCTTTTTTGTTAAAAGGGTTTCAGTGGATTGATCCCCTAAATCCCCTTCCATACGAAAATCGTTTGTCAATCCTTAACATGCAAACACTACAACAGAGAAGAAATAATAATGATATTGTATTTTTCCATCAAATTATAACTGGAGTCACTGATGCTCCTGACCTTCTCTGTAAAATATTACTTTGCTCTCGAGGGGGAGGTTATAATCTCCGTAGTCAGGATCTGATTAAGATCCATATTCACCGTACTAATTATGGAATGCATGAGCCTTTGACACGTATGGGTAGACTTATAAACTGGAACTCAAAACTTTTTGATTTTAATTTAAGTAAAATTCAACTCAAATTAATTTTGAAAACCAGTGTTCCACTTTCTTAATGTTTATGTTGATTTTGTAATGTTTTTTCTTTACTTTATGTTAATTATTTATGTGTGTTGTGTTATTTGTTTTAGTTTCGTTATTTGCTTACTAACAACTAATACCACACTAAGTGATGAGCCGGTGGTATAACACAGTCCCTGTGTTGGCAAACCATTGGTCGTAATATAGTGCTTGCTATAAGCCTATACGACCAATTCTGATAGTGTTTAAAAAAGAAAAAAAAAATACGTTGGTTATAACGTTTGTACTGATTACATAACCCCTTATCAAGACTTCAATAAAAACTTTACTACCAGCTTCCCTAATAAGGAAGATTGGGAAATCAGTGTACCCTACACTAATGAATCGAACTTTACCATCTTTACCGATGGCTCGAAAATGATAACTGAAGTAGGGCCAGGTTTCTACTCAGAAAATCTTAGCCTTGCCAGTTCATTCAGACTTCCAGACCATAGCAGTGTCTTCCAAGCCGAGATCTTGGCAGTGAAAAACGCTGCTAATCAAATATCACCTTTTCCATTGATAGCCAAGCAGCAATTAAAGCGATCTCTGCCACGCAAATCAAGTCACAGCTTGTTTCTTGCTGCCGCGAAGAGCTAAGGGTTCTTGGTATGCAGCACAACGTAAGACTCTGCTGGGTTCCTGGTCACAGTGGTTGTGCCCTCTCTCATACACCATAACATCAGAATCCCTCAATGCGAATCAAAAATAAACATTAAAAACAATATCATTCAGAAAGCAAATGATAGATGGAGGCTACTAGAAACCTGCGGTAACACCAGGAAACTCTGGCCTCATTATGACAAGAAAAAATCAAATAAGATTTTACTTCTCAATAAACCATCCCTAAGATGCCTCATAGGTGTGATAACGGGACATAACCTACTTGGCTACCACAAAAAGAAGATGGGGCTTAGTACGGACGACATATGCAGAGGCTGCGGCGATGAGGAAGAGCACGAAAATACGGCTCACTTCCTATGCCACTGTCCAGCACTCTGCCGTACTAGATCAAAATTCTTAGGCAACTATTTCTTCAATGAACTAGAAGACCTATCTGAACTCCCAGGCAATCGCCTATTGAACTTTATCAAGTCCACCAAATGGCTCGATTAACCATAGAATTCATAGGTTAAACCACTTTTTCAGAAGTTACAATACTTCAGGGTATCACAAGGGATCTACATTGATCTAGTGTGACGGTAACAATATCAACTGTCAGCCCATATAACCTAACCTAACCTAACCTTATTCTTTCATTCTCTTTGTTTCTTTTTAATATCTGAATCATATTTACCCTATCGCAATTTCGGACAACAGCAAAATTGACCATCATAGTGACGTGATCAATTCCCCGCCTCAGAAATAGCGTTATAACCTACCTACATACTATGAGAAACCCAAGATCATTGAACTATTGAAGATGATCGGACAAATTTTAAAGTGAAAGTTATGCAATTTTTCTGGTTTCCTTACGCTCGCATGTAACAAACGAATCTCTGAAGCTCTTCTGTTGTGAGCAGATATTGAACAAGGTATTGACTGGATTTAAAGCTAAGCTTGAATTGCAATTTAGATGGACAATTTTTGCAAACAGGAAATATACAGAAACACAAATGAGTCAGCCGGGACGAGATATTTGAATTTAACGATTATTTGTGTTTCCTAGAGATTTTCTTGGTTTAGTTACATTGAGATATTGAACAAGCCGTTGAAATTGTGCTTGTAACTTAGACAAAGTGCATACGAATGAAATTGTGGAATTGCTGCGTGTGGGAAAATAATTGAGATGATATTGATTTCCCGTTGATGTAGTCTAGTCCGTCCGTGTGTTTCAAGTTTCAATGATCTTGTGATTCAGGTGCATGAATGCAGAGCTACAAAGTCATGACATGATTTTCGCTTTTTACAAATAATGACCTTCTTATTGCATTATATCGCGAAATAATTCTCATCTACAGTTCATGCAATTTTGTTTTTAAAGTTTGATGGAGTAAGACTGTGTCGTGTCACCTCATCGTTTTTTGTTTTTTTTTTTCCATTATGTTTTCCAACCCAGTACAAAGCAATTAAGAACCAATCCCACCCACAAAGTGCACAAAGTTAAGGTAGCTCCCGCTTTTGCAGTAACCGCAGAATCATATTTCAACCGCATCAGCTCCATAAAATAACATAGACAATGTTTGTATCGTTCGCGTGCAGATTGAATGGGTTTTATTCAAAAACTCATTACCATAAAAGTTTATCTTCCTTAGCCATGGAGGTCGATGCCAAAGTGATGTGATGGTTGCAGAATAGCTGAATTGGTCCTAACTGCACTAACCGCATTGCATGCGCCCAATTCAGTCTTCATTCATTCGTTGTATGAAATGTCATTTTGTCGTATTTATGAAAATCATAAAGAAAAACTTTTATTTTTTTTGCACAAAATCCGATGACTGATCAAATGTCTCGTGTTTTTTGTGTATTAATGCACCTTTTGAAACCACTCCTTAGCCCAAATAATTGTGGTATTATATTGAAACGAATCGAATGTGCCATTTTCGGATTCAAAATGACACTTTTTCTAATTTGATTTGACAGAAGCCAGCCAAAATGAGTCGATTAAATGTCTTTGCTGCTCAAATGCTTATGCAGTGAAGAAAGATTAATTGATCTTTGATTTTTTGGTTTGCAGTACATGATGCATATTTCTGTAAGGTGGGTACTCGCATTCATGAGAATCTAAGGTTCATTTATGGGTCTGCCATTTAAAGATTGATTTATACGTGCATAGATAATGTACATACCTGTAGGAATATGATAACGATATGTTTTATTATAAAGGCATTTAATTAGTACAACATAATACAGACATTTTTTAGAGAATTTAAGAAGGTAGGTAGGTAGAAATGGCTGTCCTACTTACGCGTAGGATAAAATTAGCGCTGAGTGCGCCGTTTTAATACCATACCTCGTGAGATACTAAATAGATTTAAAAATGGGTTATGGATGATGTATATATTATAATGTTGTATTATTCTCTTACCCTACGGCCTATTAACTCATAGTGCCATTTAGTGAGGGAGTGATAAGGAGGGGGGGGCGCTAAAGCCACTTTGTGTCATTGAGGTATGAGATCAAATCTTTGATCTTGAATTATGAGAGTTCCTAAATACCTAAGTAGAGTGCTCTTTTCCTAGCCAAGGCCGGACAATAGCAAAGAAAGTGTGGAACCGTTTCTTTTTCGTCCTGGTTCTCATAGCGGCAGGAAGAGTTATGTGGTATACAGTATTTATCGCTTATAAGAAACACGCTTATAAGAAAACCTCGCTTAGAAGAAACTTGAATAAAAGCACTGTGAACTTTCCCATATATTTTAATGCTGAATTGTGTGTTTATAAGAAACACGTTTATAAGAAATACACTGATAAAAGAAACATATCTCAAACACAAACTAATATTTTTCATGTAAAATTGGTTGGATATAAGAAACCTGCAAACAATCACGAATTCAAAATACATGAAACAGACCCTAAAGAAAAATTCAAAACAAACGACGCAAATGTCATTTATGTACGTTTATGATGTTGTTTGATATTTGAATGAATGATTGAATGAATTCAGTGCAGTGTTCATTTTGACATTAAATTTGTTATTTTTTGTGTTTTTGTTCTTTCTGTTGTGTTTCTCGTCGTTTCTGAAAATGTCGCGTTATAAAATTTCAATTAAAACTAAGGCCGTGTCCGAATTCGATGAATTGTGGTTAAAAATGGATGAATTTTTAACCACTACTGTCATATTAAAAAGTGGTTAAAACTTGACGTTTGGTTAAATTTTGACATTTCGCATTAAATAAAATGTGTTAAAAATTAGACTAGCTGCGGAGCAGGTTAAAATATGACAGCAGTGGTTAAAAGTTCATCAATTTTTAACCAAAATTCATCCATTCGCACCCGGCCTAAATTGGTTATTTTAGATGAAACAAATCGGGAAAAGTCGTAGAGAAATTTGTGAAAAAATTAAAATTGATGACATCATACCGCTGGTTCTACGGAAGTACGACTCATTTGAACTTTTGGGTAGTTTTTCACAATCACTAAAAAACTGTTTTTTGCAGTACCTCGTATGTATCAAAAATATTCAGAAATTAAAACACGGAAAGGACCTCGTATGTATTTGCCTCAGTATATCTAATAATGAGTAGGGAAACTCAGAAAAATTCACCTGTTGATTCACACATATTTTCACACAGATATGAGAAAAAAAAGCCAATGACAAACTTGTAGGAAGGAAAGGAAAACAAAATAATGTTTTTTGACAGACCCACCCGGTTTTTATTTTATCGAATATTTTTTCACAATTTATGACAATCAAGTCGGACCGCCTTTGAAAATCTATTAGGGAAAAAGGGAAAGAAATAAGTGATGAACGTGTAGTCATTTCTTCTTGCGCAGGCAGTTTTACATAAGGAATTGATTTGACTATTTGTACTAATGTCATTTTTGTTGTGTGTTTTTTCGAAAATTACTGATTGTAGTAGTGCCAACTACATTTACAAAAGAGTTTCCCTACTCATTATTAGATATACTCTGGCCTCAATTTATATTCCTTGTAGCTAATTCACAATAAAAAAATGTCAAAAAATTTGAATCTCATTGTTTTCCTAAGAATAAATACAAACCAGAAAACACTTCTTTGAATAATTAAGTCTAACATTTTTCGTAACAGTAAAAAACGACTCAAAAACTCATTTCAGAGACCCATTTTGAAAAGATTTTCTTTCGAGGTTTTGTATTTTCGAGTTTTCTAAATTTTCTTAGAACAAACACATTTAACCGTAGTGTCCGTAGCTTAGTGGTTAGGTGCGTTGGCTGCTAAGCGGAACGTCGTGGGTTCGAATCCTACTCAGGCCCAAAGTTTTTATTTCATCTTTCACGGACACTACCTCTTGCGAAGAGCTGACAAAACGAGTATCATCTGTCATGAAAAAGTGCTTCTCAACTTTGCCGTTCGGAATCGGCGTAAAATTGTAGGTCCCCTCAATTCTTCACACGCACCTAGAGAATTGTTGAATGAGAGTAAGCCACTTAGGCCTTGGCTCTTCAAGAGCTGTCGCGCCACTCTATTTTTTATTTTTAAACACATTTAACCAGAATTTCCAAAAAGTGGCTCTGTTTTTTTTTTAGCCTAATTTCAAAAAAAAGTGATTTTTCTGCTTACGAGGTCCTTTCGTAGAACCATCGATACATAACATCGAAGATATTCTTGTCAAGAAGCGCAAGGAAGACTTGATTCAAACAACAATTGATGATTATATGTTTTGAAGAGTTAGGTAAAGCTAGGATAAATGTATAAGAAACTTGTTTCTTATATCCGTATAAGAAACTTGTTTCTTATATCCGTTGTAAGGATATAAGAAAACCTCGGTTAAAAGAAACAAATATTGTGCAAATTTTGAGTTTCTTATAAGCGTTATGTACTGTACCAAATTTTGCCGCATGCTCTTATTCCACCTATGATTTGCATCTGATGTGTATTTGGTCTGGATATATCCCTTCACAACTCCAAGAGGAGCATATACTTTCACTGCCAGTGAGTTGTGAAGGGCGGATCCTTGCCTTCTCATTTCCCTCATAGCCTCTATGGCCCGGTATCCAGATTAAAGAGACGCTCATATCAAGTTGCTTGAGGGGCTCTCTGCTACATTTTGGTACTGTCGGATATCTTTAAGGGCTATACTAAGCTTCCCTTATCGCTAACAATTCTGCCTGGCAAAATCGGGAAACCTGTAGGATTTTGAAATCTTAATCTTAAGAGATTCGCAGAAGACACTTGCGCATTCCATCTTCGAACCATCCGTGAAGATAGTTGTGTCGAAGTCTTTTGTCTAAACTTCTTTGAGGTGTTTAGGGTAAGTGATGCAGTAATCGGTGGTTGTGGATAGGATGTCTGATGGTATCAGGCTTGTTTGGTTGCAGTGTTCTTTGAGTCTCAAGACACCTGATATTTAATAAAGAGGTCAATCTTGGAAGAAGGTCCAGGGTGACGTTAAGTGTATCCGTAGGACAGGATCAGACCTGACAGCATTTCTCTGAACCTTTGTAAGCTTGTTTCTATGTAAGCTTTGCTGAGAGCAGGCCACCAAGCAATGGTGATCACGCTTGGAAATTTTCCTGAAAATAGAATGACCAAATCACCGGCGTAGGCAACCGCTTTCACTCCACTACTCTCGAGTTTCACAGGAATGCTGTTCATGACCAAAAGCCATAAAAGAGGAGACAGTAAACCTCCTTGGGGTGTTTCTTTCTGGCATATTTGGTACACGTTGAATATCCTAACTTTGATCGAATCCTCCTATTACTTAGCATGGATATTATTCATCTTCTAATATAGTTCTCAACACCGAAGTCTGCAAGTGATTCTGCGATGGATTCAGTTAGGACATTATTGAAAGCTCCTTCTTTATCTAAGGATATATTCCTTGAAATGAATCGTTTTTGCTATCATTCTCACTACCTCATGGAGAGCTGTCTCTGTAGATCTACCCCTCATGTAGGCGTGTTGCGAGTTAGATAGGGGAAAACTACTCAGAATACTCCTTATGTGAGGTTCTACGATTTTCCAGGTTTAGAGAAGGTAGCTAGGTCATCTTGGCTTATGCTCTTTCAATTTTTGGTAGGAAAACCACTCTTACCTATCTCCAAGACAAAGGGACATGGTTTAGTAAGAGGCAACCTTTAAAGATACTCTCAGGCCGTGGTACTACTAGTTGAAGCAGGGAGTATTCCATCAGGGCCTGGAGATTGGTATGCCAAGAAAGTTTTAATAGACCAGACAATATTTCCTTTTGATATAAGGGCGTTAACATGCTCTACAGAGGTTGACACGTTAAATGTCATATTAGATTCGGGTGGTCGTTCTTCGCAACCTGGAAAGTATACATCCATTAGTAACTCTAATGTCTCGATTGGAGATGCTTTCCAGCTTCCATCTGGTTTATTAAGAAAGGAGGGGTTCGAATGTTCAATCGATAATACCTTGCTAAGACTGATCGAATCTTTGATATCTTCGATGGACTGACAGTACTCTTGCCATCCTTCTTTTTTTTAGTTTAAGTAGAATTTTTTTTATTTTTGTCTTTCAATTCAAGCGAGATCCTACCAGAATTCTGAATTTCAACATCCTACGACCATTTTAAGAAAAGGGGCGGATACTAGTGAGTCAACTACGGTTTTTGAAATTTTTAATGTGAATGAAGAATATTTCATGAATAAAATATCTATGAAGTTTTCCGATTGTAAAACAAATTTTTGAATAATTGTATCTTAAATTCCATGCAAATTTTCCAGTTTTTGATTTGAAAACCATATGCACCTACAATTCCATGCAATTTTCCATCTCAAAACCAATGAGTTTTTCGAGTTTTTCATCAAGAACTTTGTATTTTCCCATTCGAAAACCCATTTTGAAACGTAAAATTCCAAGCAATATGATAATGTTTTACAAATCGTAGGAGTTTTTTGAGAAAGTTCGAATCGATTCGAGAATTGGCTCAAACTAATAATGCCCAATTTTAAAGAATAAAGGCAATCGACCGATAGTTAACGCTGTCGATGAGAATACAGGTACGGAGTTTTTAACCAGCTTTGTCAGTCAATTTAAAAAATTACCACTCAAGGATAGTGACTAGTCGGTCGCACTTTTGGAAATGGCCCAAGAGAAGGCCATTCACTTTTTTCCCGACGACACTGTTTCGGACCTTCTTTTTCTCATAGATGATGTTTGATCAATATCTCGAACTCAAATTTGTTTAATAATAGAAGACTTACAAAATCTGACATAGTTTAGAAATAACAAAAAATTACCTTAAGAACATAATTATTGATTCTTTGTATGTCCTTGCATTTGGAAACTTAGCCAAAAATCTATTCGCGTGAATACATTAATCAACAAACAAAGTCTTATACAAATTTGAGATGAGCTGTTCGGAACAAGAGATAGCCTAGAATTTTATCAATACAAACATGACAAGAGCTTCCTCATGACCATGCCCATGCTTTATTTTTAGAGGAAGAGGCGACCGTCAGATTACTTAAACCATCGGGACGACCCGAAGCAAAATTTATGTCTATAAACGACTTTGTCGATTTTGTTCAAAATACTTAAAAACCATTTCCGCCACTACCCGAATATTCTCTCAAAACCCAGTGCAGAACACTCAAGTGGTACAAAAGAAGTGAGTCAAACTTAATACCACAAAAACAATCAAAAATACATGTGCATCACATAAATCCGGTAAAAATTTGAAATAAACTTTACATTACGAACAATTGAAATTTTCATGACACACAATATGAAATGATCTTAAATATTCAGTATTACTATATTATAATGGCATGAATCAAACCACATACACGTTGTACAATGAAGTCATTTTCCAAGCAAAAACAATCTAACATTTTCATAGAATTTCACAAATTAATCAGTCTATTCCTTGCAACAAGCAGTTCAACAAAACAAAAGCAACAAATCTAAAAAATCAGACCTAGCAGACTTCGTACTTCCTCGTTTGATAAAAATAAGACTTAGACCTTAAGACTTTTACACAACCCTACCACACTACCTCCTAAACTCTATCTACTGCCGTACTACCGTCTATCTGCTACCCACTAACAGCTACATGCTTCCTGCCACTCGGTACTCCGTTACCCCACTACGATGGGTTAATTTTTGGGCAAAAAACGCACCAACTAAAACGCACCGTTTTACCCCCTTACATGAACCCAACTAGAACCAATTGGACAGAGAACGAAAAACGGCTGAAAGACTGTATTGATCCACCAGAGGACACTACAAGTCTAAGTACCTCAACCATTGACATTGTTGTCCAAAACCTGTCTAGTAAAATGAGAGTATCTTTTGAAAAACACTGCCCTTTATCTTGTTCTAGTAACTCCACTAACCCATCTGGGGAATGGTGTACTAAGGAAACGAAGAACAAAGGTTAGAAAACTTTTTAACAAAGCTAAACTGAGTTAATTAGAAGAGGACTTAAATTCTTATAGAGCCGAACTTAACATGTAGGTACACCAAAGAGTTAAGGAAGGCCAAAAAGGATTCGTGGGCTAAACATTGTGAATCCATTGAAAAAACAAGTGAGGCGGCGGGACTCCGTAGAACCATTGCCCTTAATCCCAAGATCCCGGGGTACATACAACACCTCGATGGATCATGGTCGAACTCGAGCCTAGAAACGCTTGAACTCTTCCCCGGTTGTAAGAACCCAGGAAGTTCTGATTACTTGCAATTACACGCTGGATTTTACTCACAGGGAATCAAATTTAAAACTAATACAGAACTAACCTCGTTCAAACCCTACAAATCAGCTGGACCTGACGAGATATTTCCAGCTCTTCTTCAAAATGCTCTCAAAGTAATAACTCCTTGGCTTAGGTAATCTTCATAAGTTGTATCAAACTTAGATACGTCCCTAATAGCTGGAAGAAGGTCAAGGTAGTCTTTATCCCAAAAGCCGGGAAACCGGCTCACTCGACCGCTTAGGATCATAGACAAATAAGTCTCTCTTCGTTTCTCCTTAAGACACTAGAGAGAATAATTGATCTGCAAGTTAGAGAACTTCTCAACGATAACAATTTGTGCAACTACCAACACGCCTACCTTAAGGGTAAATCAGTGGGAACATGATGAGGTAGTTTCACATATTGAGAAAAGCCTCGAACAAAAAGAGTATACCCTGGCAGCATTTCTTGATATCGTAAAAACGGAATCAATCAAAACTGCCTTGTCATTGTCTAATGGATCTTCACCATGTTAAATGGCAGAATTATCAACTCTCAATTAGGAGTTAGCACTATTGAGAAAACAGTTACTAGAGGCACACCACAGGGAGGGGTCATCTCACCCCTGCTCTGGATCCTCGTAGTCAACAAAATTCTCACAAAGTTTAAAGATCGGGCATAAAAATTGTAGCATATGCTGGAAACTGGAGGGTTTCAACACTCTTAAACTAAATGGTATTCCTCTAAAACTTTCTAAGGGAGCTAAATTTCTAGGAGTAATCCTTGACTCCAAGCTTACATAGAAGCGTAATACTGAGGAAAAAAATGAAAAAAGCACTATGTGCATTCTATACACATGCAAAAGGACCTTCGGTGTACGTTGGGGTATGCGACAGCAAATCATCCAATGGATGATGTACACAGCGATTGTCAGACCCATTCTTACCTATGGCTCCTATATTGTATGGTGGAAAGCTGTGGAAAAATCAAGCTATCTCAAGAACCTGAATAAGGTACTACTAGAATTTTATAGGAAATTTTCTATTTGCATACGGTTCAAAAATGGAATCAGGAACAGGTGCTAGAGTGTTTTGCCAATCTCTCAACATCAGAGAGGCGTATAAACTCCCAGCTGACTGTAGTGTCTTTCAGGCCGAGATCTATGCCATTGAAAAAGCAGCTGAAATGGCACATCATGAAAAGCTAAGCTCCTCGGAGATTACTTTTTTTCGTGGACAGCCAGGCTGCTATCAAAGCCTTAGCCAGTGAGACCATAAGATCAAAGGCTGTAAACTGTAGGAAGGAATTAAATAGAATCTGCAACACTAACCAGGTTAAGCTCTGCTGGGTTCCTGGACACAGCAATATAGAAGGGAACGAAATAGTAGATGAACTAGCCAGGAAAGGGTCAGAAGCAGATACAAGTAGAAGCGACCATTCAGATAGGGGACCACTCGCCCCGATTGGGATTGGGGTACTCAAGAGGAAGATAGACCTTAAATCCAAAGAGATAATCAATAACTCCTGGAAATCCAGGGACGATTGCGTAATCTCTAAAAGTGTATGGCCTAACATTAATGAAAAGGAAGCTCGGTATATTTTATCGCTCAGTAAAAGAAACATTAAAATCCTGATAGGCGTACTAACGGGTCATTGCGTCATTGGCACAATTACCAACAAGATAGGGGCTTTTGCACCCGATTTCTGTAGGAGCTGTCAGGATGAGGAGGAAATAGACACCTGCTCTGTGACCGTCCGAACCTCCAAACTAGCTGACTTCGTCATTTCGGGAACAGGTTTATTGGGGAACTAGATGATCTAGCACAGGTCTCAATGGCAAACATGAGGAAATTTATAGATAGGCTGGTTCGTTAACGAGCCTACGAGTCTACGTTAATCGGCAACTTTGAATAGCATCGATGCTAACTTTTATTTTTATAGGGGATCACAATGGACCAGTAGGCCCCCGTGTATGCAACAGTTCACGCTGTGCACACCCCTTATAACCTAACCTAACCTAACCTAACCCCTTTATCTCGGACTTTGACAGGCAACCCTCATGCGCTGTGTTTGTCGTCAAAAACTCTATCTAATAATGGGTACAAAATCCATTTACCAGATGGGTTAAATAATCTGACGGTCGCATTTTGGACAATTTGTTAACACGCTGAAAATGAAACAGTTCAAAACAACACAGTTTTTTGTCCGCCCACTGAGTTCGATTCACCCAAAACCCAATGACCTTTAATGGACTTTTGCTCATGTACTTCGTAATATACCATTTATAGTTCTGACCTTAACGCTTTTGATGACCTCAATTTTTTGTTTGTGTTTGTAAGATTCAAATGAACATGACTTTGTCTCTAAGAAAAATTATATTTACTGAAGCAAAGTTCTTTTGTTGAAGAAGACAAAGTTTTTTCGTTTAAACCTCATTAAAGTAAACTCTAAAAAAAAAAAAATCAATTGTGGATCTCAAAAAAGCTGTGTTAACTAAAATTATGAAGGTAATAAAAACCACCACACTCAATTTAATTACCACAAAGATATTTTCAAACAAAGAGAAATAAACACTCAGCAAACAGCTTAAAAAACGGTCTTAACGCATAAAGAAGAAAGGAAGTACCAGTAAACGGCTAACAGATTTTATTGCATCGAAGTTACAGGGAATTATATTTTTGACAGCTAGGCATGACCTAAGATCATAAAATGCTCACAAATTAAACCTGACTGATTGCTTGCCTATTTAGGGTCGTTCGAAATGTTTCCAAACAGACAAAAATTATTAATTAAAATTCAATCATGAGCGATCATTAAGACGCAATTTTCTAATCAATTAAGGTTTACTTATACTTAGTCTTATTGCTACGTCATTGACGTGACTTGACAGCTCTTAAGATGTGGTTGCACTCGATTTGATGAATCAACTAAGCGTCATTGAAGGTTCACAAGTTCATTGCTTCAACGCAAAGCGCACCCATATTTTTGTTCCCATGACCATATTAAGAGATGTTGTAAACTCACCTCAAACTTCAAAACACACCTCGTTAGAGATCAACACTCTCATCTGAAACTTCTTTGGAAAAATACATTAAATATTTTAATGAAAACAAAATAAAAGTCTTTGTTTGGTTTTTTTTTTTGTGCTTTGTCCCTCTTTGATAAAACACAAATTTTAATTGGGATGTTCCAACCTCATATTTTGCATTAGCGCTTATAAATCTTAAACAAGGAAGACGTATAACTGATTAACAAACTCCTTCAGAGTTTTGGCAATATTACGAGGCTTGACTCGTCTGCTAACGATGGACAATGGCCAGAGAGACGGTGGTGTAGTTAAAGTTATCAGAAATTCCAGTGAACAAACGCGGTGCGCATCGCAGTTGTAGTAATTGCGTTGCACACGCGGTCTTCTGGTTGTTAACCATAAATTAGCTATTTCGTATGAGTTTCGCAGAGGTGATTAGATAACCTGCAGCCACAATGGATGGTGGTGGCTGCAAGTGAATTGCGAAAAAAAATGTAGATGGGATGACCGGTTGAAGATTTTTTTAGGGAATAAACATTAACGTGAACGACAGAGTTAATTCTGTCACAAGTGAATAATGGTAATTTTGAGTTAGTTTAGAATTTTTATAATCTACACTCTTATTATAATTAGCCGACCCACGGGACGTTGTACCCGCTAAAGATATGGTTTCTGATGGAATGCATGAACCATTGATACGGATGAGTAAAAAAATAAATAAATAAATAGAGTAGCGCTACAGCTCTTGAAGAGCCAAGGCCTAAGTGGCTTATTCTCATCAACAATTCTCTAGGTGCGTGTGAAGAATTGAGGGGACCTACAATTTAACGCCGATTCCGAACGGCAAAGTTGAGAAGCACTTTCTCATGACAGATGATACTCTTAGAAGTTTTGTCAGTTCTTCGCAAGAAGCAGTGCCTGTGAAAGATGAAATAAAAACTATGGGCACGAGTAGGACTCGAACCCATGACGTTCTGGTTAGCAGCCAACACACTAAGCTACGGACACTACGGATACGGATGAGTAGGCTTTTGAATTACAATACAGATCGCATTGACCTGCACATTAATAAAAACAACTAAAGACTTTACTTAAAACCAGTGTGGTACGCTCATAAATGTTTTTTGTTTGTCCAATTTTGTATTATTTTTTATATGCTTGTTTATGTGTTTTTTTGTTCGTTTAAGATTGCCCAGCAAACATTTTGGTGAAGGTTCAGATTTCCTTCAGACAACGTGAAGAATATTTGTTCGAAAAAACTTCATTTATCTGATTAAATTCTGACGATAGACAAAAAAGCTACAATCTTTTACTTGCAAGACAAAACGAGTATTTTGACATTTTGTTTTCATTCATATATGTGAGCCAAATATGAATGTACATACACAAATCTCAAAAAAGGATCCTGGTATATAAATGAAGAAGAACGAATTTGCGTAATTGTTGCGTTTTGTTTTCCTTATTTCTTTTTGCAAAGGGGTGATGATAACGACACCTTGTCTCGAAAAGAGTGAAACATTGTTAATGTTATAACAGGTGTTTATTTGTTCAAACAGATTTATTGAATGAATATACATTTTAAAGCTCAGATTTTTCTCTTTGAAAAATAAAAATGATTTCTTTAAAAATTTAAATAACAAGAAGTGACTACAATTCGTCCATCCTAACTTCCAATCGTCTCGATTGGAGTGAATACAAACAAATTAGTTAATTTAAATAAATCAACAAAATTATAATATAGAAATAGAAAAAATAATACCACAAAAATGTTGCTTTTCCTATTCTGAATCCGATTCTGTTCCGCGTTCCTGTCGCCAATCTGCCCACCTTTGCAAACGAGAAGCTTCAATTATGCCATCGTATGGAAGCTGTGTCATTTGACAGTTTTCAATATCCCTTATAACATATCTATCATTCGGAAGTACCTTATGTATTTTATACGGACCTTTAAACTTTGGAGAAAACTTTTTATTCGTTCCGATTGTTTCGTCCACATTCCTAATAACAACAAAATCGCCTTCCGAATAAACAATTGGTGGTCGAAAATTTCTTGCAATAAAATCAGAATTTCGTTTTTGTGAGTGTTCAATGCAAGCAGAAGCTTTCGTACGGATTTGATCAAGATTTCGGGGGTGTTTTTCAAATTTATCGTCGAGATATTCAGCAATGATATCAATTTCAACACCTCTTTGCGGGATACCATAAAGTAACTTGTATGGCGATTCTCCTGTGGAGGAATGCACTGAATTGTTAATAGCAAACTCAACTTTCGTAAGCATTTTAGTCCAGTCAGAGTGTTGTAAAGGTTCTGATAACTTCGCTAGCATTGATTTTAATACTCTATTAGATCTCTCCACTTGGCCGTTTGCTTGTGGTAATCCCGTTGCAATTTTGACATGATCAATATTATTTTTAATAAGATATTCACCAAATTCTTAAGACGTAAAACATGATCCTCTATCACTAATTATTCGTCTAGGACGGCTATAGTATTCAAAATATTTATCGAGAGAAGCACAAACTTCTTGCGTACTTGTCGAATTAACAGCGCATAGTCTTATATGCTTCGTAAAAGCATCTACCACTACTAAAAATATGCTACGTAGAGCGAGTAGAGGTCCAAAATGGTCAATATGAAGCGTATCAAACGGAATCGTTTTTTTCGGAATTGAATGTAAAACACGATTTTTACATTGAGGCGGAATAGAGAACATTATACACTTAAGACAATTTTTTATGAACTCTTCGACTTTTTTCCTCATTTTCAACCAATAAATTTATCAACACCTAAATGACATAATTTTTCATGTGCGGAACATATAACATTAACTTCCATTTCACTTGGGACTTATAAAAGTAATCTATCGGAAACGAATTTTCTATAAACAAGGCCATTTTCAAGTTCAAATTTCGGAACGGAAGTAACACCCAATTGGTTTCTTAAGCGTACAATATTTTCATCTCTATTTTGAGTTAGATGTAGCTATAGGCCAATATTATCAGAATCAATAACGGAAATAATTTGATCTTTCGTTTCACTTGTTTTAATTGAAATTGGAAAATGGCAACTCGACGTTGGCCATTGCCGACATTTTTGAAAACTTTAATGTAGGTATTTATTTAACTTGCTTATTCAATGGTAATATTAGAGCAGAATGCGCTTTCCGTCCGCTGTCATCTAATAAAGTGGCTGGAGTTCAAGAAGAAGCCAGCGCCAATGCTATTTTATTTTCAGTTTAATATCGTTCTGAAGAAACCCGTATCGTTATATTGAGAAGAAGACCTAAGCTAGGGAGTAGTCATTAGAAGAAAACTACAGTTCAGAACATTCTAAGCTTGATGCTTAGGTGCTAACGAATCTACATGCACTTCAATATTATTTCAATTAATAAACGAAAACAATAGTCCAATAGAATTTCTTGTTCCCTCTTTCAAAATAATGTGTTCCTTTTGGTTTAATTTTTTGTTCTTAATTTTATCAATTTCCTTTTATTGTTAAATTTTCACTCTCTTTTTTTATTAAGTTAAAACTATGTTGCAAAAACCTTTTTCGATTTGTTTTGCTTCCCTTTCTTTTAGTTTATTTTTATTATGATTTTGCTGATGATGGTCCCACAATTCACAACCGATTTGGCTCAAAATTGATGGAGAGGTAGCCTGGAACCAGGAGACGACTATAGGATGCCTTATATCCTACCAGATGACTCAGTTAACGCTGTTTTGCCGTATACGTATAATCTTCAAATGGCTGAGTCGATTTGGCCGATGACTTTATGATATTTTTTTATTCTACTAAGTGACCACTTAAATGTTGTTTTGTCATAAATATATTATAAAAAGAAGTACTCATACACAGTGTTTCATCATCATCATAATCAACAATTGTATTCAAATAAATCACATTGCATTTTGACAAAATCAGTGTTATATTATTTTTGAGTTGATTTGAAGGGAGGATAGCTGAGGGTCTAGTGTCAGCTAGTATATGTTTCAAGTATATAATAGGATCCCCTATTAATATTTGTGTCTTAGGAGTTGTGTGAAGAAAAACTCACTTAAATGAGACAGACTGTGACATTGTAGAAGACTGTGACGTGGTAACGTGGTAACGAGGTACTTTGGAAGCGATTCAGCGGGCCAGCATGGTAACGGATTAACAGGAAAATATAATAATATTTTAACGATGGTGAGGGATAGTGAGTTAACGGAGAAGCTACCCTTCATTCAGACGTATTTTTATAGAAGAATTGTTCTTCATAATATGAGTATATCCCTTGCGCGACAGATCCAAGGAGCTTAGGCTTATAGTATCTTACAATTCATTTGAACCCATTTGTGTGGCCCAATCTATGTCGGATTTATTGTGGCTCATTTGAACTCCTTTATTACCTCGGTACCTGCTACCAGCCGTTTAGTTCTATCGAGGCCTGTGAACAAATGATGCCTTATTTTTTGATAAAAAGTACTCAACAGGTTTTGACCTGCTCACGAGAAATATATTGTTGCCTTATCTATCTAATTTCTGCCCTACATTCTTGGTTTTTGAGCAAGTTACTTTACTTTTTACCTTTACTCTGCTTTGTTGCTTTACTTTGCTTCAGAAGAGCATAAACCCTATCATCCCACACCTAGCTAGCATTTTCAATAATAGCCTTAAATGGTAGTTTTCATCCCTAAGGCTGGTAAACCTAGCCATACGGAGGCCAAAGACTTTAGACCCATTAGTCTAACATCGTTTATTTTGAAAACTTTGAAGGCTAATTGATATACACATCCGAAGCACCCTGAAACCGGACTGTATATCGGAATTTCAACATGCTTACATTAAAGGAAAAAAGCGTTGAAACAGCATTGCACAGTGTTGTCAGCGTCAAAGAAAAATCACTGAATGACAAGGAATACACCCTTGCAACGTTCTTGGATATTGAGGGAGCCTTCAATAACCTGAAGAACGAAACAGTGAAGCAAGCCTTGGACGACCACAAAGTCGAAAAGGCAATAACGCAGTGGATAATGTGTATGCTCAGAAAGAGACAAATTAACTCTGAACTAGCGGAGGAAAGGGTGAGAGTAACCACATCCAGGGGAACCCCCAGGGTGGAGTTCTCTCACCGCTACTCTGGGTTCTTGTCATGAACGGCATACTCTCTAAATGAAATATTAATGAAAAGGAAACTCGGTATATTTTATCGCTGAGTAAAAGGAACATTAAAATCCTGATAGGTGTACTAACGGGTCATTGCGCAATTGGCACAATGGCCAACAAGATAGGGGCTTTTGCACCCGATTTCTGTAGGAGCTGTCAGGATGAGGAGGAAATAGAAACCATTAAACACCTGCTCTGTGACTGTCCGAACCTCCAAACTAACCGACTCCGTCAATTTGGGAACAGGTTTGTTGGGGAACTGGATGATCTAGCACAGGTCTCAATGGCAAACATGAAGAAATTTATAGATAGCACAGGCTGGTTCGTTAACGAGCCGGTCTACGTTAATCGACAAGTTTGAATAGCATCGATGCTAACTTTTATTTTTTATAGCGGATCACAATGGAATAATAGGCCGCCGTGTATGTAACAGTTTAATTGAAATCAAGTGGAGTAAGGATAGTAGCCTACGCTGATGATCTTGCATTACTAGCGACTGGCAGATTCCTACCCACTATCAGTGAACAAACAGAATACGCCCTCTCGTTGGAAAGCAAATGGACTAAGATTTGTGGGCTGACAGTCAATCCAGCTAAAACAGAACTAGTGCTATTTACTAACAAACGCAAAATACCCAATTTTAAAATACCTTCAATTGAAGGCTGCCCTCTCAAAATCTCTGATCACGCAAGGTATCTCGGGGTGATCTTAGATAAAAAACTAAACTGGGGCCTGAACACCAAAGATAGATTCAAAAAGGCATCGACTGCCTTTTATTCCTGCAATAGAATTTTCGGGAAAACCTGGGGACCAAACCCTAAAATGGATCAGATAATATACCGTACTCCCGTGAGTCGTCAATAGCTATCTATACTGATGGCTCTAAAATGGACACTGGTGTAGGAGCAGGCTTCTATTCCGAATCTCTCAAGTTAACCGCCTCGCTTAGGCTCCCAGACTACAGTAGCGTCTTCCAAGCGGAGGTCCTGGCAGTGACAACAGCTGCTAAAAAGGTATCAATGATGGCGATACCACGAGCTGATATCACCTTTTACGTTGATAGCCAAGCGGCAATAAAAGCGACTGAGGTAAAATCAAAGCTTGTTTCATGCTGCCGAGCTCAAGGTTCTAGGCTTACAGCACAACATTAGACTCTGCTGGGTCCCGGGCTAGGCAATGAGAAAGCCGATGAATTAGCAAGATTAGGGTCAATGCTTGACGTAAGCCAAGCTCAGCTAGTTAGCACCCCTACCTTTTATATAAAACAGGAAATTTCAAAAAGAATAACTATCAAGGCCGATGAAAGGTTGAATCTTCTTGACACCTGCGGCACAACAAGAAAGATCTGATCTGTTTTAACAAACAAAGAACGGAAAAAATTATGCAGCTACACAAGAGATCACTTCGATCTCTTGTAAGCATAATCACCGGACATAATCTGTTAGGTTATCATATGAAAAAGATGAGAATCAGTTCAGATGATCTATGCAGAGGATGCGGTGACGAGGAGGTGCATGAAGACATTTCACACTTTCTGTGTCACTGTCGCGCACTTCCACACCAAAGGAAGAAACTGCTTGGCAACTTTTTCTTCGGGGATTTAGAAGAACTCTCTAGTACGCCAGGTGCTAGCATCCTGAACTTTTTCAAGGCCTCTAAATGGCTTGACTAACTGAATACATGGGTTTTTCTTATTAGCTTGAGTAGCAATACTCGCGGGTATCACAATGGATCTGTGTTGATCTAAGTGTGACGGTAAAAACACCAACTGTCAGCCCCTAAACCTAAGCTAACCTAACTTTTACTCGTCAAATTAAACAGCCTTTCGTTGTCAGACCCATTACTTTCTTTAATGATTTAAATGTTGCTTGGCTGAGATTGCTACTTATCCTTGACGTCGACGGAGAGGTTATGCCTTTCATGATTTCTTAGATAGATAGATAGCATAACGTCCCTACCCTTTCACACCCCCAGATCCCATGTTTTGTAACACAGTCAAGTCTTTTGTTTTTATATTGAGGCCGAGAGGCCAAGCCAATAGTAGCAGCTGTGATCTCAGGGTCACGGCTGGTATCTCATATCTTAAACGGACCATTGCTGTAGTGGCCGAAATTCCGAAATTCAAACCTTAGCCCGCTTAACACAGCTAGATGATCAGTTTCTGCTCAAACAAGTCTAATGAAGATCCAGATCCAGACCACATTTCCAATAGTCATCCAAAAGACCGTATACTAACTTTTATTGGAGGAAAATGTTTTTCGTCTGACAAAAATTAATTTTTTAAATTTCTTTTTGTTTTTTTTTTTTTTTGTCAAGTAAAATTAAAAAGTAAAAAATTGAATTCATTTTATTTCACGACGCTACGTGTCCCTTGCACATCTATAGCCCAAGTCTTAACTCAATGATGGTACATTCACTTCATTGGTAAGCCACGAAAATCGTTAGTTTTCCCCCAAACGAAAATAATAAGAAGAAGACACAGTCACAATGTCACCGATACATCGGATTGCAGGCACACCAGCATCGATGACATCCCATAATAGTGAATGGAAAAAATGGACAATATTTTCTGTTCGATAGAGAAGATCCAATGCCTTTCTCTTTTTTGTAAAGATAGTTGAACAAAAAAAAAAAAATACATAAACATGTTAAGGAAAGGCAATGTGCGATTTATTTGAAATTAAATTTTACAGATTTCTGATACAAGCATTGAGACACACGAAACTTTTTTCTGCAGGCTTCTTATAAGCTATCTTCTTTCTATTTGCAATTTCGATGCGACGACGTCTTGCCACCGATTTGGTGTTCACAAGTAATTTCGCTTCCGTACAAGTAAAAAAGCAGACGAGGTTCATTTGTAAATGAATGTTAGAAAAAAGAGGCATTTAGAGGTGGCATGAAGAATCCTCATCACAAAGTTTTTTCCTCGAATGTGTTACGTCAAAATAAAATTGTGTCCCAAGAGTAAAAGTATTTTTGTTCGTTGACAAAAAATGCCAATAGCTCATGTCGTTATTAAGTTACTGAATTCACATATTTCGTGATGCTCGTTTTTTGAATATTTATTTTCTGTCGTTATATCAGAAACATGGATTTCACTTGCTTATTCCATCTGAAGTATTTCCTCTAAAATAACCCCAAAATAACAAAATTATGCATTACTGGGTCGACGAACTTGCACATAGCCTAAACAGTTAAAAATGAACATACACGTTTTTTTTTCTATTTCAATGCAAATACATATTTGAAAAAATATGAGTGCGACCCATGGAGTCCACACGACTAACTTCCCAGAGTAGAAAAATACGTAAAAACATTAGTTGTTTTGCAAAATATTCAGCCAATAATTTCCATAAAACTGATGATTTTATGAAAAAAATTAAGTTTATTAAATAACAGTGGCACCATCTGCCAAAAGTTGATCTTACATTTTCGTGGACTCACCAACAACTACTTTGCACAGTAAAATACAGCCTATATTGCTCCTGAATATTGTAGTTTTCTATTATTTAAGCAATTTTTCTAATCGGATTAGTTTTTCCGAAAATTAATATTTATACGACAAAGCAGCGTTTGGTGGGTCAGCTAGTAATCAAATATAGTCTATGATACTCCTGAATATTGTTTTTTTTTCACACTAACTATAAGATTTTTGCATTATTGTTGAAATTATTGCAGAAATGATCATAATTTTCATTATATTAGGGTTGTCTTAGATTTTTGATTGCCATTAAAAAACCGCTAAGCCGATTTCGCTCAAAACCTAATCAGCTCTTAACAACACAATGCCGCGTCGAATGAGACTAATTTTTTGACAATACGATGAGTGGTTCGCGAGATAATTGAGCTGAAAAAAATAACGCACATACACACACACAGACATCATCATAAAAAGGGTTGATTCGGATTCTAGTGACTTAAAAACATCGAGAAATGCGAAAATTGGAGATTCACAAAATCGGAGCCATTACAATAACTTCCTTTGGGAAGTTCATAATTTTAGCGCAACATTTTCATTGATTTAGTAAAATTATTGAAAACTGTATTATATTTTAAAAGTGCAGCAATCGTTTTTAATATTTACTTACTTATTTAAGGTGGCGCTACAGTCCATTGTGGACTTGGGCCTCAATCAACAGTCTCCGCCAGCTAGCTCGGTCCTTAGCTAGTTGTCTCCAGTTTTGCGCTCCAAGTTGATTGAGGTCCTCTTCCACTTGAGTGCGCCACCTGAGTCGTGGTCTTCCTCTCCTCCTACATCCCTCGGGAATAGTGTCGAAGGCTTTCCGGACCGGAGCATTGGTGTCCATCCGCTCTAAATGACCGAGCCATCTGCGTCTCTGGACCTTGACCCTTCTGGCTAGGTCCATGTCGTTGTACAACCTGTAAAGTTCGCTGTTAATCTTCTTCGCCATTCCCCTTCAATGCACACGAGGCCAAAGATGACGGGAAGAACTTTCCTCTCGAAACAGCCTAAGGCACTTTCATCCGATTTTGTCAAAGTCCATGCTTCCGCACCGTACAGCAGGACAGGGATGATGAGTGTGTTGTACAGTTTTACCTTAGTTGTTCGAAAGAGGGCTTTTCCACTCAATTGCTTTCTTAGCCCGAAGAAACAGCGATTATATAAAATACATAGAGTGGCGCAACAGCTCTTGAAGAGCCAAGGCCTGAGTGGCTTACTCTCATCAACAATTCTCTAGGTGCGTGTAAAGAATTGAAGGGACCTACAATTTTACGCCGATTCCGAACGGCAAAGTTGAGAAGCACTTTTTCATGACAGATGATACTCTTGGAAGTTTTGTCAGTTCTTCGCAAGAGGCAGTGTCCGTGAAAGATGAAATAAAAACTTTGGGCCCGAGTAGGATTCGAACCCACGACGTTCTGCTTAGCAGCCAACGCACCTAACCACTAAGCTACGGACACTACAGAAACAGCGATTAGCAAGACTTAATCTTCGTCTGATCTCGGCGCTGGTGTTATTGCCCGTGTTTATAGCGGAGCCTAGATAGACAAACTCCTCTACTACCTCGAAGTTGTATGCGTCTATTGTGACGTTCTGTCCGAGCCGTCGGTGTTGGGTGTCCTTCCTCGAAGACAGGATATACTTCGTTTTTCCCTCATTTACCGCTAAACCCATTTTTGCCGCTTCTGTCTCAATTCTCACAAAGGCGCCATTGATATCACGCTGTGTTCTTCCCATTATATCAACACTTTTGGAAGATTTTTGGAAGATAGTGCCTCTGGTGTTGACGTTGGAGTTCTGCACTATCTTCTCAAGAACGATGTTAAAGAAATCGCATGACAGTGCATCGCCTTGTCTGAATCCTTTTTTGACGTCGAAAGATTCCGTAAGCTCGTTGCCAACCTTTATGGGGCAGCGTGAGTTCTCCATCGTCATTTTGCACAAGCGAACGAGCTTGACAGGGATGCCAAAACTAGACATAGCTTTATACAGTTCGTCTCTGTAGATGCTGTCATACGCGGCCTTAAAATCGATGAAAAGGTGGTGGGTATCGATTTGGAGTTCAAAGATCTTTTCCAGGATCTGCTGCAACGTGAAAATTTGGTCGATGGTTGACTTTCCTGGCCACATTGACAAGGACCAATCAGATTGGTGACGAAAGGCTTCCGGCGCACAGTTGTCCAAAATGACTTATCTCGTTGCAAAAATCATAACTTTTGAACGGATTGAGGTAGCGGTACAATTTTTTTTTTAATTTGAAGGAAATTTCCAGGGCTGTTACACCAATGAATTTCAAGAAAATTATTTCACAGGGTGTTTCGGAATCATCGGCCGAAAACAGATTTTCTCAAAAAACTAAATTTATAGAAAAAAGAATTGAAGTAAAACCTTAAAAATTGTCTTTTGTTTTGCAAATGTTGATAAAAACAAAATGATGGCCCCCTAAGTGTTTATAGGGTGTTCCAAAATAAAATTCATCACAACAGTGGATGCGAAAATTTGGCAAAGAAACTTTTTTTTTTGCTTTAAGAGGTCAATAATAATGGTTTATACCTTTTTAAGTGACATATTTTATGTGAAACAGTAAAGTTAAAAAATAAACGGACCAAAAATTAAAAAAAAAAAATCAAGTTTCAAGGTTTGATGGAGTGGCCTCTATCTTAGTCTCCATTAACTCATTATAACTTGGAAATACGTCAACGTTATGGCTTCGCAATGATTTTCGCATCAATTTGTATTTTTCCTTAGAAAGTCCCATATCCAAGAACAAGGCAAGTGCAGTCGGACCATCATATTTTATTGGATCCCTTTGAGGTGTAGGAATACTCGCTTTAATCCGCTGCACTCGTAATGGGCTAGCACTCAGAACAGCTTTTGTGATGTCCGCTTTTGCCTTATTATTATCCTTGTTATATTTCATACTAAGAGCTATTGACACATTTTCCGTCGAAATATTGCTCGTAGTTTCCATTAGTTTCCTCCTTTTGGTGTATTCCGAACATGCCTGCAAGGATTTCGAAGGCCTTCCTCTTGATGTACTTGGCATGTCACTGTCTTCCATTTCAACCTCTTGTATAGTAAATGTTCCATTCAAAAATTCTTAATTTTTAGTGAGAAATCTTTCTTTGTGTCTACTACTTTGTGTCTTAATTTAAATTGTATATAACTTTGAGCTTATTATTCAGAATCTTTTGAATGATATGGCTTAAAATTGGTAGATATTAACATTTTGCAAACCATATCAATTTATTCGTATATAAATCCAAAATAATATTTTTTCATTCTAATGCAAAAAAAATAAATTCAAATTTCACAGCATTGTGTTTAAATGTTCAAATTTATGATACTTGTGGGTTTTACGACAACCTTATGAATGACTTTTTATTCATTATTATTATCATTATTAAAATAAAGTAAGGAAATGTTTTGTTTACTACGCATTTTTCGAAAAAACTGACATCAAAGTCAAAAATTATCACGGACAAGAACAACGGAACATCCTTCAAAAAATAATATCTGACCAATAAAAAAAAAATAAAAAAATCTGTAAATGCAGTTAAAATGGATAATATTTCTTCTAAAAATTAAAACCTTAACATCGTTGCTAGCATTACTATTAACAGAGAACTAAGCGTTTACGTGGATCAAGGTATGCCAAAGTAAGCGTTTTCTCAAGCCTTTATTTTTTTTTTTCAAAGTACAAAATCTCGGCAGTGCGCAAGTATGCGCAGCTAAATATTTTTCTTTTGGCTCAACAATTGGTTGATACACATACCCTATTCGGCTTAATGCATGGACTTGGATGGATTTTTTTGTAGCTCTATTCAAACTCGATAAATTGTAAAAAAATTAGTGGTTTTTTGTTTCATTTATAAAAACCTTTTAAAATTATTTTTTTTTTTTTCAATTTCAAATTTAAATTTACTTATAAGTAACTAAACCAGGAACTATTAACAAAAAATAAGATTTTTCATTCAATATGCCATAATCGCAAAAATGAAAATAAGGAATTTTGTTTTTTTTTTTTTTTTTTTTTTCTCTAGAAAAAAATTAACTAACTTTGAAGAGCCCTATAAATTAAACTAGTGATCAAAAAATTATTTTGTTTGCTGTTTTTGAAGCTCTGTCTATATTTCTCTTACGGCGTTCACATATTACGGCAGAGAGGATCTTGTAGGCGATGTTTAGTAGACTTATTCCTCTATAGTTGGCGCAGTTTAGAGGATCTCCCTTTTTCAGGATCGGGCAAACAATGCTGAGGTTCCATTCATCGGGCATGCATTCCTCTGACCATATCTTACAGATGATTTGGTGCATGCTCCTATCTAGCTCGTCGCCTGCTGCTTTGAACAACTCAGCAGCTAGTCCATCTGCTCCAGCGTCTTTGTTGGATTTCAGCCGTGATATTGCGGTTTTCAATACATTTGCTTGGGTCGTCATCAGTGTTCGTTCACTGAGGCGTTCGTTTCCGAGGCCTGTCTTCTGGACAGTATCCAAAAAAGAGCATTCAAGATGATTGGTGATCATACTATCGTTGAGTCATTTACATCTCTCGAACATCGCCGTAATGTCTCGTGCTTCACCCTATTCTACCGTTACTTCAACAGTATTTGCTCTAGTGAAACAGCCAGTTGCATTCCTCCCCTAAAGATATTCAACCGTAATACCCGCGAAGGGGAATGGCGAAGAAGATACAACAGCGAACTTTACGGGTTGTACAACGACATGGACCTAGCCAGACGATTCAAGGTCCAAAAACTTAGATGGCTTGGTCATTTAGAGCGAATGCTCCGGCCCGGAAAGCCTTCAACACTATTCCCGAGAGACGTAGGAGGAGAGGAAGACCGCGACTCAGGTGGCGCACTCAAGTGAAAGAGGACCTCAATCAACTTGGAGTGCAAAACTGGAGACGACTAGCTAAGGACTGAGCTAGCTGGCGGAGACTGTTGATTGAGGCCCAAGTCCACAACGGACTGTAGCGCCACCTTAAGTAAGTAAGTAAACCCGCACCCCCTCGGTCGTACCCTCAAGTATAGAGAATCGTTCTTAAGCCGTACTACGCGAATGTGGAACTCCCTTCCACACTCTGTCTTTCCAAATCTTTGCAATGTTCAGGAATTTAAGACCAATGTTCACCGGCACCTCCTCTCCAACCCCTTTCCTCTTTCCTAAAGCACTCACTGTGTCTCTGACATAATAAGGGCATAAAAAACCCCTTGAGTGTGTGCTAATTATAAAAAAAAAAAAATCCCAATTTTAATCTATACTTACATATAAAGCTTAAGAGGTTGTTTGCGACAATCCCAGGAACTACTGGTTCAAATTGTAAATTTTCTTTGTGTGTTGGATCTTGGATAGTCCACTAATCGATACAGGTTTTATGCTACATAACGTTAAGCAGCGACGCGACCAATTGGAGCCAAAATGGAAAATGTGGAAAAAACCGCAAAAATTATTAAGTTTTTGTTTCTTTACTACTCATAACTTTTAAGCTTAAGGAGAATAAGAGCAAGTTCGGACAACCCAATCTTTTCTCTTTAATGGTTTTGAAAATCGCTATCCATAACCAAGTAGATTGATTTAAATGCTTATAAAATCGATTAAATCAAGATAAGCCTTGACCTCAAAAAAATCTTCAAGGCAGTTATCACCAGTAATTTTTAATCTTAGATTTGACCAAGTAAACAAGGGTAAGAATAAACAATGCATTATCTCAGAACTAAAAGAAGTTAAATACAAACATACGTTCTCCTATTTAAGAGGGCACGTATTGCATTTGTAAAACAAAATAAAGAGGATTGTCGTTCTTACAAATAATGTGGATATTCTTTTTGCTGGAGCATTTTTACAAAACTGCACTTTTCTAACTGTCGGTATATACTTATAGCATTTTCTTTTTGGAATTAACGAAACGAATTCTAATTCGCAAATGATTGAACAGCGAGAGCAAGAACATCGCAACAAAATCGAATATTTCTTAATTTTTGGTAAAAAATCTTAGATAATAAATTATAATGCTCCCATATAAGACACTAGACTGTAATTGATAAGAATTAAGAAATAACCTTCTCACCTCTAACAGATTTTGGCAATCTTTCGACCAAAACATTCTGACGAATATACGACAGAGATCAGTTTGTTTTTGAGCTTCTCAAGAAAATGCGTAGCTACTTATTTAGTTCAGTTATAGTTTTTTTATTTGTTGCAGTGTTCAACGGAGCTACTGGTAAGGACTGAGTGGTTCAATATAAAGTTTAAACAATCGGTTTTTCGTTAAATACTTTTAAATTCAAGGCTTGAAATGGGTACAGATGAAAATCGGCGATCCTTTGCCAAATAATGTAGTTTATATCGATGAAACCCTACGCAACTGTGTCGGGAGGTCTAGGAGTGCCGGCCATAAATTCGTACCAACAGAAGTAACTGAAACAGGAGACGCAACGTTCAAGAAACACGATGATGACATTTATGTACAAAAAATACGCTCCGAAGTACTAACCACATCTGAACTCGACAAATGTGAATGGAAACCATATTATTATCGGAATCATTATGACGATATTGATGAAAACATTGTACGGGTCGGTATTGACGATTCGCACATTGACAGTATCTTCGTCGGGAGATCTTATGTCAGAGATGATTCAAAACATATCACATCAATTTTATTGCCTAGAACGAAAGTTACAAAGCGTTGGATGGATGTTCATTCGAGTGATCATCCTTATGAGCAATGGCAATATTTAAGTTGTGACACAAACACCGTGTGGTTGAATGTTTCATTGCCAATCATTAAATTACATGCGGGATCGGTGAGTGCAGGCTTATCCATGGATGGTGACGAAATGTTTGTAGCTCGATCTAAATCAAATGGAATTTATCTCACTGGCTATGTTATACCGTCTAAAAACGCTGCCTTTTTTGACGATCTTTCACCCAGAAGAAGCTATTTCGAATATGACGAATATGGTGGTTCGAACGAAGTTGATAAAATAAAAAGTGCCGGTGAATATCAAGTTCTGATTGGTGAAGAAAACGAGTACGAATGGGTTGACATTGAGGACGGTATTATTCCTGATTATGCTTTACCCATTGGAAGACGTGAATTAGAAATTGTGTATGTGGCACAAATTGAGAGGACTGTTCGATCAATTACCCAATCTGAGGCGTTGAAGAGGAAGACGGGATTCCAAATTCTGATCAAAAATGAGGTCTAAGATTGATAGTAATATAATTGCTTATCAAAAATGTTTAAAGAAATAAATAAATATGTATGCATGTACATTTTGATTTAAAGAAAGCTTTTCTTGTGTTTCGTTAGTAGTTGTTGTATTACTCGTAATATTGCTCAATCGTTTAACCACATGGTTGTTGAAACGACCTAGCTCAAAATGAGGTTGCAGCAATTGTTCGTGAAGATAACTGGCGGTCTTGTGTCTTGATCTTGACCAAATAAAATATCTTTATTTAAATAAGTTACCGAGAATCGGAATATGGTTTCTTACTTTTTTGTTAAATGCTTTCAATAAAAAAAAGTTTGAAAGTGGGCAAGCCAGCTATGTGAGCTGATAGTAATCTACATCAGCAATGCTCAAGCTCATAACAGATAATAGGTTTTATGAAGATCAACAGTACGGATTTAGGCCATTTCACAGCACCTCGCACCAAGTGCTCCGAATATGCCATATTCTCAAAAATAAGTAAGAAAATGATTTACAAAATGCTGTCTTTAAATTTTCCGATTCATTTATGTCAAATAATTTTTTTAAGTTTGTATGTCAGTAGTAGTGTATCTGATTTGTCAAATTTTGTTTTTGGTGTTCCTCAACAATCGGTCATAGGGCCAATTCTGTATAACCTTTATACACCTGACTTTCCGAGACTATCAGACTGTGAAACTGCATTTTTTACTGACGACAGAGCTATACTTTCTCCGCATTTGATTGGTCTTAAAGTTGAGACCAATTTAAATAATGCGACAAAAATATTTGAACGATACTATAATCGATGGAAAATAAAATTAAACGCTGATTATATACAAGTAATTTTTTTCACGAGAAGAAGAAAAGCTTGTTATCTTCCAAGCAATCAACTACACATACCTTCTAAATATGTATCAATTGGGATAAACATTTACCAAATTAAATTGACTAAATTGACATTAAACCAACACATTACCGAAATCATCAAATAGGTTAAAATACCCATTAAAATGCTGTAACCCTTCATCAATAAAAAGTCTTCACTGTCAATAGAAAATAGAGTGGCGCGACAGCTCTTGAAGAGTCAAGGCCTAAGTGGCTTACTCTTATCAACAATTCTCTATGTGCGTGCGAAGAAATGAGGGGACCTACAGTTTAACGCCGAAACCGAACGGCAAAGTTGAGAAGCACTTTTTCATGACAGATGATACTCTTGGAAGTTTTATCAGTTCTTCGCAAGAGGCAGTGTCCGTGAAAGATGAAATAAAAACTGTGGGCACGGGTAGGAATTGAACCAACAAAGTTTTGCCTAGCAGCCAACGCACCTAACCACTAAGCCACAACCACTGCTTCATTCATGGCATTGAAAAGTTCCGGAGCGCCTCGAGGCTGGTTGCAAGTGGTATGTAGGCATTTTATATTTTGTGGACACAAAAAAAAAAACAGAAAAGAATGAAAACTGACCCTTCAGTGAAATATTTAATACACATATGGAGTGATACAGCGATTTTTTTTTTTTTTTAAAAAAAAAGACAGATTTAATAGGCCCGCCCGACCTTTACCTAATATTCAGTACTTATTCTTTTTTTTATTACCCTCCAAATCCAATGCAATATCTTTAAAACGTATGGGATGGTAAAAGTTTCATTATTTGGGATGAGGAGGTATTTGATGATTTCGATGATTTTAGTGATAAAGAAAGGGAATTCTTAAGTTGTGATAGTAACACTGTTTGGCGTAATGCTTCGTCAACATCCAGGTTTACTTCTTCAATAACAGTCAGTGCAGGTCTATCGAGTTGTGGCAATGAGATTTATGTCGCTGGGGCAATACAACCGAACGGAAACTTGCTCACAGGCTATGCAATACCGTTTATAATGCCCTTGTTTTTGACACCTCTGCATTTATGGTTGATAACGATCATGATCATACCTTAACTGTTAAAGTGAAGGGTAGTTTACTCCTTGGCGAACCAAATCAGTACGAGTGGGTGGATGTAGAGGACGGAGTAATTCCTGATTTTTTTTCAAAATTAATTTTTTATTAATTTTTATTAATTACTGCTTATTACTAGACAAAAGAATTTAAACTAGCTTATTATCAAAAATCTTATATTAAACTTACTGGCCCCAGGCATTCCTGATTATGTTGTAGTCAATGAACGGCGGAAGTTGGATCTTGTCTATGTGGCATTAATTGATAAGTCAGTCCGACCTATTTCCCAGACTGAGGCTCTAAAGAAAAAATTCGGCTTCAAGATTTTAATCCAGAATGAGGTATAAGATCGAAGAAATGAGGAGCAATCATTTAAGCCATAACGTGATGACTCAAATAAATATCATTTTTAGTATATGTGAATGATAACAACTCTTTATAGAGGTGCTTCCACCAGTGGCTTTCTTCCGTCAATTTCGTTTTTTGGCTGGATTTATAGCTATTTCACGGTTACCAAGCCGATCTTCAAACTCCTTTCATTAGTGGTGCTGTTTTTTTATTTCATTGTTAATTGAAACAATTATTGAGTTCTCATCTTTTGATTTTGAACCTTAGACCAGCCAGTTGAAAAGCCAATGCACTACAATGCAAAGAGTTGCGCTAAAAACTCTACTGATTTTTCGTTACCCAAATGTGGAAATATGTTGTGGTCGCAAGCACCCTGGGTTCCCTCATCTCAACATCCATAAAGGTACATGGAGATCTCCTGATCAATCAACCGTCAACCAGATTGATCACATTGCGATCGACGGAAGGCACTTGTCCAGCATTTTAGATGTTCGAACTTTCCGAGGAGCTAACATCGACTCGGACCACTACCTCGTCGTAGCCAAGGTAGTGCTACGAATATCCCGACAACGGCCAAAACAAGGAAATGCTGCAAGAAAATTCGACGTCGGACGGCTACAATCGCAAGAGATCGCCAGATCATTCTCTGATCGAGTGTCAAGTAACCTCTTAAGGAGTCCTATGCCGCCAACATCAAGTATCGAAGACCAGTGGCAACATTGCCAAAGAGCAATTAGAGATGCCGCCTCTAATGTGCTGGGTTTCACACAGCCACCAAAACGAAACCCCTGGTTTGATGAAGAATGCAGGCAGGCCCATGCAGCCAAGCAGGAGGCATACAAAGCGGCGCTGCATAGAAGGACAAGAGCTGCTCGTGAGCTCTACGAGCAAAAGAGGAGAGAGGAACGCCGGCTTCTCAGGAGGAAAAAGAGAGAGCATGAGAAGCGTCAGATCGAGGATGTTGAGAGAGCCAACAGCAGGAATGAAGTTCGGAGGTTTTACCGAAAGGTTAAACAGCTGGCTCAAGGTCATCGAGCAAGAACTGATGCCTGCAGAGATAAACAAGGGAACATCATAGTAGAATCGCAGTCAATGCTGGGGATTTGGAAAGACCACTTCTGTAGATTGTATAACGGCGACGACGAACAAAATACCGCCGTCAGACAGGAGCCTTTCATCGGACACGATGATAGCCAACAATTCCGTGAACCCGACCTAGAAGAAGTGAAAACCGCAATATCACGGCTGAAATCCAACAAAGCCGCTGGAGCAGATGGACTAGCTGCTGAGTTGTTCAAAGCAGCAGGCGACGAGCTAGATAGGAGCATGCACCAAATCATCTGTAAGATATGGTCAGAGGAATGCATGCCCGATGAATGGAACCTCAGCATTGTTTGCCCGATCCTGAAAAAGGGAGATCCTCTAAACTGCGCCAACTATAGAGGAATAAGTCTACTAAACATCGCCTACAAGATCCTCTCTGCCGTAATATGTGAACGTCTGAAGCCTTTCGTCAACAATCTGATTGGTCCTTATCAATGTGGCTTCAGGCCAGGAAAGTCAACCATCGACCAAATTTTCACGTTGCGGCAGATCCTGGAAAAGACCTATGAACTCCAAATCGATACCCACCACCTTTTCATCGATTTTAAGGCCGCGTATGACAGCATCTACAGAGACGAACTGTACAAAGCTATGTCTAGTTTTGGCGTCCCTGCCAAGCTCGTTCGCTTGTGCAAAATGACGATGGAGAACTCACGCTGCTCCATCAAGGTTGGCAACGAGCTCACGGAATCTTTCGACGTCAAAAAAGGATTCAGACAAGGCGATGCACTGTCATGCGATTTCTTTAACATCGTTCTTGAGAAGATAGTGCAGAACTCCAACGTCAACACCAGAGGCACTATCTTCCAAAAATCTGTTCAACTTCTCGCGTACGCCGATGATATTGATATAATGGGAAGAACACAGCGTGATGTCAATGGCGCCTTTGTGAGAATTGAGACAGAAGCGGCAAAAATGGGTTTAGCGGTAAATGAGGGAAAAACGAAGTATATGCTGTCTTCGAGGAAGGACACCCAACACCGACGGCTCGGGCAAAACGTCACAATAGACGCGTATAACTTCGAGGTAGTAGAGGAGTTTGTCTACCTAGGCTCCGCTATAAACACGGGCAATAACACCAGCGCCGAGATCAGACGAAGAATAACTCTTGCTAATCGCTGTTTCTTTGGGCTTAGAAAGCAATTGAGTGGAAAAGCCCTCTCTCGAGCAACTAAGGTAAAACTGTACAACACACTCATCATCCCAGTCCTGCTGTATGGTGCAGAAGCATGGACCCTGACAAAATCGGATGAAAGTGCCTTAGGCTGTTTCGAGAGGAAAGTTCTTCGGGTTATCTTTGGCCCCGTGTGCATTGAAGGGGAATGGCGAAGAAGATACAACAGCGAACTTTACGGGTTGTACAACGACATGGACCTAGCCAGAAGGGTCAAGGTCCAGAGACTCAGATGGCTCGGTCATTTAGAGCGAATGGACACCAATGCTCCGGCCCGGAAAGCCTTCGACACTATTCCCGAGGGACGTAGGAGGAGAGGAAGACCGCGACTCAGGTGGCGCACTCAAGTGGAAGAGGACCTCAATCAACTCGGAGTGCAAAACTGGAGACGACTAGCCAAGGATCGAGCTAGCTGGCGGAGCCTGTTGATTGAGGCCCAAGTCCACAACGGACTGTAGCGCCACCTTAAGTAAGTAAATGTGGCTCTTTTTATAATTTTTTTTTATATCTATTGGGCGTTTTTAAAAGCTCTCAATGTATGTAATTATTTAAATTTAACTGGTTTTCCATTTTCGTATGGTTTTATTTTAAACACCCATTTCAATAATAAACGCTTTACTCCACCTGGTTTCTTGGACTATTTGCCAAACATTGTTTTTCTTTATAGAGTCTAGTTCTTCGTTTGCAGATTTTTAACCATTCTTCTCGATGGATACTTTTTCAATGTCGCTGTTATTTCCAGGGGCATCCTCAATGTAATCTTATACGTTAACACCACTGTAGCAAATGTAGTCATCCATAAACTTTTTAGGAATATGACCTCGCCTACTTCGTCTAAATAGTGTCGTCTGATTATTATTATTTGGTATTGGTTCTATGAATACTTGATCCTATTCTTCAAATTCTTCTTCCACTTGGCTATTTATTTGTATTTAATGTTTGTCCTTCCGTGTTCTGATTTTGACTTACATCTTCTTCGTTATCTTTATCATTTTAACGATTTAAATCCGTCTTTGGCTCGAATTTTTGTAAACCCATTTGAACATAGTTTTTGATATCTACAAAGGTAATACATTTTCTTCGTTTAAGTAACCGTAATTCGTTATCTCTTTCACGATAAAAAGTTATTTTAGTATCTGAGGAAGCACATTTTTTTCTTTCAATCTCGATGCTAGCAGTTCTGAAGCTTGTTTAGACAGATTTAAATCTCTTACAAGATCATTTAATTCCTTGGTCCTTCAATGTCTTGTTCTAAGGGTTCAGATATTTCTTTGAGCAATGAAGAGTCAGGTTAACGCTGTTCTGGACGGTGAACACAACTAGTACTTGGATATTACCATTTAACTCGATTTTTAGTGTTTAAACCCTTTACATTCACGCTACAAAAATAACAGTCTTCGAGATGATTTCGTGGTATATATAACTTTTTTACGGTTTTGGAACACATATTCTCCGCATATGTAGCAAAAATTATCTGGGTTGTTTAAACAACGTCTCTTTGAACTACTCATGACGCAAAAACTTATGATAATAACCATTACACTGTAAAAAACATCAACTTTCGATCAATATACAGGCGTCTATCCGTCTATGATAAAAATCAAAACCAAAGTCACACGAGCTGATACATAAATTGTAACGGTAAATTTGTAACAAACAAGTCATAAGTAAGTACAATCAACTACAAAACTCGCGGCAACAGACAAAAATTTAAATTTTGTAAACCAGTGTTTTCTTTGAGTTTTTTCTGTTTGTTCTGTTTCATCAAAAATAGCAAAGGCATACCTAACTCATCTAATTTTACATCTCGAGCTATTATAACTTTCTTTCCTTAATATTCCAGAGGCGATTTCCATTTGTGGAAACCTTTCATCATACAAGAGATGGTCTTTGCATCAAGCTTGCCCCTCTTTAGGTCTGGTATCCAACCGTAAGCCTTACATCCGAATAATCGAACGTTTTCAAGATTCGGCTTATTTGCAAACCAAAGTTCAGCATGTGTTTTCGTTTCTTCCTTCCTTTCTTCTTTGGTCGGACTTCGATTTATAATTTAGGTGGAAAACAATTCAACCCCCATGTTCTTTGGTACTTTCGATTCAACATGTAAAGAACGAATCTTTTCAACTAAACTTCTGTTGAACCGTTCTGCTAAACCGTTTTGTTGAAACTGTATTCCCTTTCGCACGTTGTATGATTTTCGTTCAGATGAACAATATTACCTACCTTCGTCACATCTGATCATTTAGAGTAGCTCATTCCCCAATCACAATATACAAAAAAAAAAAAAAAAATTTATAAATCTCTATAACCACAACAATATCAAAACCCCACACTTAAAACCCCTCACTCTACACCTAACCTTATATCATTACTCTCCCACAATCCAAAACATATTACAAATAAAAAATACACAACCACCCCTTAAATTCACAAAATAATCCCAAATCACCACCATAAAAATCACTTTAAACCACAAACCAAATTCCAAACAAACAAACCACCCCTCCCTTTAAAAACATAACTCAACCCATATCACAAAACACAAAATAAACCACCCTCATTATCCATACATAAAAACAAAAACTCTAACCACCCTCCAACTAAATCAATCCACAAATAAAAAAATACACCCATTAATAATAACAATACAATCCAAACCAACCAATAAATTAACTCTCTAATCCTCCCAAACAAACAAATAACTACTACTTCCCACTATCACCAAAAAATTATACTTACCCCCAACCCCAAAACATATAACCCAAAAACAACTACCACCAATCAAAAATCCACAACAAACAAATCTCATACAATAACATCCACCCTATCTTCAATAACAAACAAACATTAAAAAAATAAACTACCCACTAAAATACCCACCAACCAATAATAAAATTCAATCCCTCTAAAAAACCAATCTAACTACATATACTAAACCTAATATCCCAAATAACAAATCACACACAAATCACAAAAAAAAAAACATCCCATAAAAAAAAAATAATAAATTCAACCCAACAAAATACT
>CAKKXW010000010.1:0-24085 GCA_920937365.1 Sphaerophoria rueppellii | reverse complement strand
TGATAACGATCATGATCATAGACATAACTCATCTCATTTAATTTTACATCTCGAGCTATTATAACTTTCTTTCCTTAATATTCCAGAGGCGATTTCCATTTGGTGCGAAACCTTTCTTCATACAAGCCATGGTCTTTACATCAAGCTTGCTCCTCTTTGGGTTTGGTATCCAACCGAAAGCCTTACATCCGAATAATCGAACATTTTCAAGATTCGGCTCATTTGCAAACCAAAGTTCAGCAGGTGTTTTGGTTTCTTCCAATGCTTTGGTCAGACTTCGATATATAATGTACAATTCAACCCCCATGTTCTTTGGTACTATTTCGATTCAACAAGTAAAGAACGACTCTTTTATTCAACTAAACTTCGGTTGAACCGTTTTGTTGAAACTGTATTCCGTATTTCGTATAATTTTCGTTGTATGATTTTCGTTCAGATCTGAGTGTTGATATCCTCAAATTGAATTTTGCTGTCACGAATGCTTCATTTTCTTTGCATTTTTCAAATACCTCGGACTTCTGTACTTCTATGTATACTCATCTATAAAAGATAAGAAATATCTGTAGCCATCATAAGTTCAAGGTGTAACCGGTCCGTGAACATCACTATGAATTCTTTCTTGTGGTCTCTTGCATTTTTCCCGTATATTATTGAAAGGCTTCCGGCACTGTTTTGCCTTGACGCATACTTCGCAGAAACCAGTTTTTGGTAGGATTTAATCCAATTACAGCCCAATTTCGTTCCATTTCGATCAACGACTGTTGGTCTATGCTCCGAGTCTTCAGTGTCATATTTTACTTTTGTCTTCAATGCAAAGATTGGCTGATGCTTGACTTTTCCTTAGTTTTAGTTCATACAGACTTCGTCTTGCCTCTGCAAAAAGTTGTTCTTGTTTCGTATAAATGGTTGCTTGTTATGATTGAATTTAACTTCAATTTAATTTATTTAATTGAATTTAACTAATGCGGGAATGGTTAGAGAGCTGACAGAAATGAATTAAATTTGTCCATAGATTTGGAACATACGGGATTAATTTTCCTCCTCTGGTGTAGGTAAAAATCTCACCAACTTCTGATGCTGTTAAATCTTCTTCACCCTTCGCTACATTCTTTGATTTTTGCAAATAAACTTATTTCATTTGCAAGATGACCACTTGATCCTGAATCAAGCATGACAGAAATAATGTATAATTATTTACCTGACCTTTTCGCCGGTTAACCATGAAGCAAACACTTTTGTCATCGCAATTATCTTCGCTTCGTTCCTTTGGACCACTTGCAAAGTTCGCTTTTTTTTAACTCTGCAGTTCACCTTCATGTGTCCACGTCTTCCACAATTGTGACATTTTCTATTGGATTTCATATTGAAATTTCTTTTTCTTTTCATGACAAATGCACTCTTGATTCTTCTGTTGTTTCGGATCTATCCATTATTTTCCGCTCGTCCGCTAGCAATCTTTGCTTCGCAACTTGAGTGGTGCGTTCCTCTGCCTTCATATTCTCGAGAGCATTAACAAGAGGATCAAAGCCCTCTGGTAATGTCAGGAACAGATGTTAAACTAGATTACTTTCAGCAAGGGTAGCATCAGACCATCAAACACAAAAATGTAATTCTTAAAATGTGTCCCTTCGGATAGCTTGAGTCTTGCTAGTTGCTTCCGAATAATCGTTTGGCTTGATGTTGATTTCATAGTGAAAACATCTTCTAACGCCTTCCACATATCCTTGGCAGTTTCTTTGTCCTTGACGTAATCCAAATAATCGTCCGAGATGCCTTTTTTTCTTTTCATTAAACGTTGTGATATTCACCGCATTCTGAACACTATCAGCAACGTGTACTGTAGCTGAACTAGTCACAGCTTCCAACACATCAACCATGTCCAGATACAATTTTACCCACCCTGTTCCATTAAATTGTACGATAGCATTTGGAACTTCATTTCGGTGTTCGCCCTTAACCTGTTGTCTAATATAAGGACAGACAAACTTATTGCTTTATCGTATATTTCATTAATAAACAGTATTAATTTTTCAATAAAAACATTAACATACATACATACAGAGATTATTAATACTAGAGTGTATTGGAGTGATATTATTCAAGTGTATTCTGATAACAAATTTAAATAAACTAAATTAAATATGGGACCTGGCCCATAACCTTTTGAATTATCTGAATATTGAATAAATCAAATTTCCAAATAAAAAGATACATATTTCACTTTTCAAATTAAACAATTATTGTTTGCAGACTAAAAAGTGAAAAAAAAAAAAACAAAAACAAAAAAACTGAACTTTGCTCCAAAACAAACTTGATTCAAAACTAAAAGTAGCCAGTATAAAGTGAAACAAGTATCAAATTAACATAAACAGAAAACTTGGTTGCAATAAAATCTGTTTGTTATACGACTCGGGGTGACGTCCCGACAAAGTAGATAAGCTTTTAGTTGCGAATCAACAACAGGCCTCGGGAACGGACGGATACACTGATGACGACCCAAGCAAATGTATAAAGGACAACGAATTTCGGATAAGCAAGTGGAATGTTAGGTCTCTTAATAGATCCCCTGCAACCGAACAATTAGCGGAGACACTCAACCGCTACAAAGAAGACATTACCGCTATCTAGGAAATGTGATTGAATGGACCGGGCAAAAGGAGGATGAAAAACTGCGATATCTACCATGGTATTGTTACCGAGAGCAACAACAGTGGCTATTTGTATGCGAATTCTTCGTGGGAAGCAAATTCAGGCAAAAAGCTTTGAGCTTCAAATGTCTAAGCGAACACATTCGGACGATCCGAATCAAGGCTAAATTCGACAACATTAGCCTAACATGCACGCATGCCCCTACAGTAGAGAAATAGGACGACACCAAAGACGAGTTCTACGAGGCCTTTGACGAAACGTATGAGCAACTTCCTACCTGTGACATTAAAAGTTTCCTAGGCGATTATCACGCAAAGCTGGGAAAAGAGGACATCTTTGGTGGAACAGTCGGAAAGCACAGAATTCACGACATCACTTCCGATAACGGATTCAGCTGATCGATTTTGCTACGGGGCGAAATGTTGTGGTAGCAAGCACATCTTCCACATCTCAACATCCATAAAGGAACATGGAGATCTCCTGATCAATCAACAGTCAACCAGATTGATCACATTGCGATCGAGGGAATGCACTTTTCTAGCATTCGAATTTTCCGAGAAGCCAACATCGACTCGGACCACTACCTCGTCGTAGCTAAGGTAGTGCTACGAATATCCCGGCAACGGCCAAAACAAGGAAATGCTACAAGAAAATTCGACGTCGGACCGCTACAATCGCAAGAGATCGCCAGATCCTTCTCTGATCGAGTGTCAAGTAACCTCTGATCGAGTGTCAAGTAACCTCTGATCGAGTGTCAAGTAACCACTGATCGAGTGTCAAGTAACCTCTGATCGAGTGTCAAGTAACCTCTTAAGAGGTCCTATGCCGCAAACATCAAGTATCGAAGACCATTGGCAACATTGCCAGAAAGCAATTAGAGATGCCACGTCTAATGTGCTGAGTTTCACACAGCCGCCAAAACAAAACACCAGGTTTGACGAAGAATGCAGACAGGCCCATGCAGCCAAGCAGGAGGCATACAAAGGGGCAGGCGGTGCATAGAAGGACAAGAAATTCTGGTGAGCTTTACGAGCAAAAGAGAAGAGAAGAAAGCCGGCTTCTTAGGAGAAACAACAGGGAGTGTGAGAAGCGTCAGATCGAGGATGTTGAGAGAGCCAAGAGCAGGAATTAAGTTCAAAGATTTTATCGGAAGGTTAAAAGCTGGCTTAAAGTCACTGAGCAAGAACCGATGCCTGTAGGGATAAACAAGGGAACATCATATAAGAACCGCAGTCAATGATCGGGATTTGGAAAGACCACTTCTGCAGACTGTATAACGGCGATGACGAAAAAATACCGCCGTCAGACAGGAGCCTTTCATCGAACACGAGCCAAAAGAAGTAAAAACGGCAATATCACTAATGAAATCTAACAAAGCCGCTGGAGCAGATGGTCTAGCTGCCGAGCTGTTCAAAGCAGCAAACGACGAGCTAGATAGGAGCATGCACCAAATCATCTGTAAGATATGGTCAGAGGAATGCATTCCCGATGAATGGAACCTCTGCATTGTTTCCCCGATCCTGAAAAAGGGAGATCTTCTAAACTGCGCCAATAAAAGAGGAATCAGTCCTTATCAATGTGGCTTCAGGCCAAGAAAGTCAACCATCGACTAAATTTTCACGTTGCGGCAGATTCTGGAAAAAACCTGTGAACTCCATATCGATAACCACCACCATTTCATCGATTTTAAGGTCGCGTATGACAGCATCTACAGAGAAGAACTGTCTCAATAAGCTGTGTCTAGTTTTGGCATCCCTGTCAAGCTCGTTCGATGGAAAACTCACGCTGCTCCATCAAGGTTGGGAACAAGCTTACGGAATCTTTCGACGTCAACAACGGATTCAAACAAGGCGATGCACTATCGTACCATTTCCTTAACATCGTTCATGAGAAGATAGTGCAGATCCCCACCGTCAACACCAGAGGCACTATCTTCCAAAAATCTGTACAACTTCTCGCGTACGCTGATGATATTGATAAAATGGGAAGAACACAGCGTGCTGTCAATTGAGACAGAAGTTGTAAAAATGGGCCAGCGGTAAATGAGGGAAAAACGAAGTATATGCTGTCTTCGACCGACGGACGGCTCGGACAGAACGACATAATAGACGCATACAACTTTGAGGTAGTAGAGGAGTTTGTCTACCTAGGCTACTCTATATTAACACGGACAATAACACCAGCGCCGATATCAGACGAAGAAAAACTCATCATCCCAGTCCTGCTGTATGGTGCAGAAGCATGGACCTTGACAAAATCGGATGAAAGTGCCATAGGCTGTTTCGAGAGGAAAGTTCTTCGGGTAATCTTTGGCCCCGTGTGCATTGAAGGGGAATGACGAAGAAGATATAACAGAAAGCTCTACGACATCGACCTAGTCAGAAGGGTCAAGGTGCAGAGACTCAGATGGTTCGATCATTTAGAGCGGGTGGACACCAATGCTCCGGACCGGAAAGCCTTCGACAGTATTCCCGAGGGACGTAGGAGGAGAGGAAGACCGCGACTCAGGTGGCGCATTCAAGTGGAAGAGGACCTTAATCAATTTGTAGTGCAAAACTCCAGGGAGCTAGCTAGGGACCGAGCTGGCTGGCGGAGTCATCAAAGGCGTCTGTTAGGTTATTTCCGACCATGATGGAACAGCGTGAGTTTTCCATTGTCATCTTACACAGACGGACGAGTTTTTCTGAGATGCCAAAACTAGACATTGTTCTATATAATTGGTCTTTATAGACGCTTTCATACGCGGCTTTGATATCGATGAAAAGGTGGTAGGTATCAATTTGAAGCTCCTGGGTCTTCTCCAAGATCTGCCGTAGAGTGAATACTTGATCGATGTTGGACTTTCCGGGTCTGAAGGCACACTGATAAGGACCTATCAGGTTGTTGACGAAGGCCTTCAAACGTTCTTATACTTATACCTCTTTAGTTGGGGCTGTTCAAGGGATATCCTTTTTTGTGCATCGGGCATGCGATGCTGAGGTTCCATTCATCGGACATGCTTTCCTCCGACCAAATTTTGCAGATGAGCGGTGCATGCTCCTAACCAAAACATCTCCAGCTGCTTTGTACAGTTTCGGCGGCTAGCGCGTCTGCTCCAGCAGCTTTGTTCGACTTAAGTTTAAGTATCGCTATCTTCACTTCGTCCATGTCGGGTGGGTGGAATTGTTGGCCTTCTGCACCCAAATTGAACGGTTCTGTATTGCTGACGGAGTTTTGCTCATCATCGCAATTATACAGCTTGAAAAAGCGGTCTTTCTATATCCTCAGCACTGACTGTGGTTCCACTACTATGTTTTAATGGTGGTCTCTACAGGCTTCAGTACGGGTTGTGTAAACCCTGACCCTGGAGGTTTGTTTCACTTTTTTTTAGAACTTTAGAACCTCGTTCCTGTTGTTACATCCCTCTATCTCCTCGATAGCGCGCTTCTCATGCCTACATATTTATATTTTCTTGTGCAAAATTGAAATCACATTTGTCAGACAAGTGTCATTTCTTAGTTAGGTATAGATTAATTTTTTAATCGTTCTTGCTTAAATTAAAATTAACAAAATACTAGAAGCTGATATTAACTAGCCAAAGAATTGATAAGAGCAAAATAGAAATATAACCTTCTAACCTCCTAAAAAGATTTTGTTCAAAATTCTTAAAATGTTCAGCTTTCTATAAAGAAGGGCAAATCAGTTTTGTTCTGAGTGTTTGCACAAAATGAATTGCTCTTTGCTAAATACCGTTCTTATATTATTGCTTGTAGGGGAGTTGAATAGTGTTCATGGTAAAGAATTTATTAAACTTTCTTGTTGAAAAATTAAAATTTGTATTTTCGTTCTTATAATTTTTCAATTCGTCCAAAATTAAGGAAGTAAAACTTTTTGTTTCAGCCTTAAAATGGGTATCGTTAACATCAGGCGATTCAATACCGAAAAATGCAATTTTGTTTGATACATCATTGAATTTTTATGTCGGACGGGCTAAGAGCTCTGCAGGATATTTTGTTCCAGCCCAAGTAAATGAAACTGGAGAGGTTTTTATAAGAGATTACGATTTGGACACGTACGTCCACAAAATACGTTTTGATGTTCTAACCACTTCTGAATTCGACAAATGTGAATGGAAATCTTTTTATGAATTTGAAGATATTGATCAAAATGTTGTAAGGGTTGGTGTTAACACGTCAAATGGTGATAGCATTTTTGTTGGAAGATACTTCTTTGGTTATGATTCTAAGAATTTATGCGCAATTTTACTGCCCAAAAGTCAAGCTATTCAACATATGCACAGATTTTCGAACGATCATAATGATTTAGTACGGGAATATTTAAGTTGTGATCCTAACACTGTTTGGCTTAATGCTACGTCAACATTCGGGGACACTCCTTCAACGGCAGTCGGTGCAGGTGTATCGAGTTATGGCAATGACATTTATGTCGCTCGGGCAATACAACCGGACGGAAACTTGCTTACAGGCTATGCAATACCGTTTAATAATGCTGTTGTTTTTGACACCTCTGCATTTATGGTGGATAGTGATTATGACGATACCTTAACTGATAAGGTAAAGGGTAGGTATCAGTTTCTTCTTGGCGAACAAAATGAGTACGAATGGGTGGATATAGAGGACGGAGTCATTCCTGATTATGCTGTCGTCAATGGACGGCGGAAATTGGAACTTGTCTATGTGGCATTAATTGATAAGTCAGTCCGACCTATTACCCAGACTGAGGCTCTAAAGAAAAAATCTGGCTTCAAGATTTTAATCCAGAATGAGGTTTAAAATCGAAGAAATGAGGAGCAATTACTTAAGCCACTACGCAGGTGATAACTCGAATAAATGTGTTTAACAAAAAAATTATTTTGGCTTCATTGGTATCTTATTTTTGTAAGGATTTTTGGCATTTTACAAACAGAACAATAGAGCGATAGGTAAGTCAAAAAAATATAATTTTTGAGTTAGGAATGAGAAATTACTGGTTACAGAATAACAAATTGTTTGAGAGGCTTGCGGTTGTTAGAGTGAGAAAAATAGACATGATATGACAATTAAATTAAGGATGTACTTCAATGCTATACAAGGTTTTATCGAAATATTTCTTTGTTATTCGTATCAAAAATGCTAAGATATTCAAGCGCAACATGGATACAAATCAGATTGATTCCAAGTAACAAATATTTTTTTAAATTTTAGTCACAAAAATCTGACGTATAAAGAAACATAACGAAATACATAAAACATAAGTATAATTTATGATTCATCCCAAAACAATAAAGAGACAAAGTGAAAAGAGTAGGATTCTATGATTTTTAAGAAATACATTTTATATTTTAACTAATTTTAAAATAATGTAAATGGTAGAACTGTGTCCAATTGAAACAAAATTCAGATAGTAGTAGTTCTGAAAATAAAAACATATAAACTTGTACCTTAAACCGCGACCACGGATTTGGACCAGCTTTGGAGCTAAGTTGGGGTGAGCCATGACCATTATCTGTTTTCAAACGATGACAACAATGAAACTGATATTTTGACGCTCATATTGTCGTTCCTTGAGGGCCTCTCTGCATTGCTAGACCAGTTTAGAGGATGATAAAACTGCATCAATGGCTTTAATAGCTGCCTGAGTATCAGTTAATATAGCTACATTTTTGTTCTGTCGGAAATCTATAAGGGCTATACTAGCTTCCCTCATCGCTAACAATTCCGCCTGGAATAAACTGGAAAAATCGGGAAGTCTATAGGATTTTGAAAAGAGATTCACAGAAGAGACCTGAACACCGCATTCCATCTTCGAACCATCCGTGAAGATAGCTGTGTCGAAGTCTTTTGTTACATCGCCTTCCTCCCAGTCGATTCTTGACAGAAGCAAGCAAGAGGATGCAGTAATCGGTGGTTATGGATAGGATGTCTGATGGTAACAGGCTTGTTTGGTTGCAGTGCCCGTAGGATCTAGTTTTCCAGCAGCCTATTTCTTTGAGTCTCAAGATACTGCACGATATTTAATAAAGAGGTCAATCGAAAGAAGGTCCAGGATGACGTTAAAGGCATCCGTTGGACAGGACCTGATTGCCCCTGATAAACCTACGCAAGTATTTCTCTGCTCCTTTGTAAGCTTGTTTACTATGTTAACTTTGCTGAGAGCAGGCCACCAAACAATGGAACCATAAACAAGTATCGGTCTTACAACCGCTGTGTACGTCTATTTTATCATTTTTGACTGGAGGCCCAACTTTTTACCGAAGGTACCTTGCCTCCTTAGCAGAAAAATCTAAAAAATAAATGTATTTCTTTTTATTGACTGTCAGAATTGCTAGTGTGCCAAATTCTTATATTCTACTATGATCAGAGGTGCCCCATATATTTTATAAAATTTACATTTAAATGGGTGGGTACCACGCCCCCTCGGTTGAAAATCATAAATTTCATATTTTATTTGTTTTATTGCACGTTGCACTTGTATGCCAAATTCCATGATTCTATTGTACTCCAAAGTGCTCCATATAATCCTTTTTCATACGCCTTACCCCCCTCGCCCTTCCCCCAGATACCGCACGCGCTGGGGTCTATTTTCACCGTGTACGATTACAGTCGGGGTGACTTCCCAACCACGTAGAAAATATCTTAGTTGCGAAGCAATAACAGGCCTCGGAAACGAACGGATACACTGATGACGACCCAAGCAAATGTACAAAGGACAACGATTTTCGGATATGCACGTGGAATGTTAGGTCCCTTAACAGACCGCGTGCTGCCGAACACTTAGCGGAGACCCTCAACTGCTACAAAGCAGATATTACCGCTATCCAGGAAATGCGATGGGATGGACCGGGCAAAAGGAGGATGAAAAACTGCGACATCTAGCCAGCACGACACCACTTCCAACAACGGATTAGGCTGATCAATTTTGCTACGGGGGGAGAAATGTTGTTATGGCAATTACATGGTTCCTTAATTTCAACATCCATAAAGGACCATGGAGAGAAGACGAAATAACAATGATATGGTATTCTTACATCAAGTTATTACTGGTGTAACAAATGCACCGGAATTACTTGGAGCTATATCTTTCAACCATCGGGGTGGCGGTTATAATTTTCGTAGGAAGCACTTGGTACATGAACCAAAACATCGTACCAACTATGGTTTCTATGAGCCCTTGACACGTATGAGTAGGCTTTCAAACTGCATCGTAGCCAAGGTAGTGCTACGATTATCTTGACAACGGCCAAAACAAGGAAATGCTGCAAGAAAATTCGAGGTCGGACGGCTACAATCTCAAGAGATTGCCAGATCCTTCTCTGATCGAGTGTCAAGTAACCTCTTAGGAGTCCTATGCTGCCATTATCCAATATCGAAGACCAGTGGCAACATTGCCAGAAAGCAGTTAGAGATGCCGCCTCTAATGTGCTGCGTTTCTCACAGCCACCAAAACAAAACCCCAAAACCTCCTGCAGCCAAGCAGGAGGCATACAAAGCGGCGCTGCATAGAAGGACAAGAGCTGCTCGTGAGCTCTACGAGCAAAAGAGGAGAGAGGAGCGCCAGCTTCTCAGGAAAAAAAGAGAGAGCATGAGGATTTTGAGAGAGCCAACAGCAGGAATGAAGTTCGGAGGTTTTACAGGGCGGTGCACTGTCGTCCATCTTGAGAAGATAGTGCAGAAATCCACCGTCAACACCAGAGGCACATTCTTCCAAAAATCTGTTCAACTTCTCGCGTACACCGATGATATTGATATAATGGGAAGAACACAGCGTGATGTTAATGGCGCCTTTCTGAGAATGAGACAGAAGTGGTAAAAATGGGTTCAGCGGTAAATGAGGGAAAAAAGAAGTATATGCTATCTTCGAGGAAGGACACCCAACACCGACGACTCGGGCAGAACGTCACAATAGACACTTATAACTTCGAAGTAGTAGAGGAGTTTGTCTATCTAGCCTCCGCTATAAACACGGGCAATAACACCAGCACCGAGATCAGACAAAGAATAACTCTTGCTAATCTTTTTTTTTTTTTGGGCTAAGAAAGCAATAGAGTGGAAAAGCCCTCTCTCGAGCAACTAAGGTAAAACTGTACAACACACTCATCATCCCAGTCCTGCTTTTGACAACGGACTGAAGCGCCACCTAAAGTAAGTAAGTACGATTACAGTTATGGTTGTTAAACGTATCGACACTTAATTAGAAATTATTTGGAATAAATAAAACAAAAAAGTGATGGCCATACGAATTTAAGGAAGATAAGAGTTTGGGACTGCTTAATGCAAGCAGGTATAAAAGGAAAAACAAAATAATTTAAAGTTTTAAATTAAAAAATTACAAGAAATAAAAAAAAACAAAAAATGAAAAAATGTAAAATTTTGAAATCTAAAAATTTCAAAAACATGAAAGAAAACAAAGAAAAAAAGGAAATACGCGTGTAGAAGACACTTGTCGAGTTCATAAAAAATGAAAAATAAAAAAGAGTCATGAATAGATAACAAACAATTTTACAAAATCAAAAAAATACAAACAAATACAGAAAACATTTAAGAACGTGGTACACTGGTATTAAGAATTTTTTTAAATGTATTGATTGATATGAAAATCAAATAAGTTTTCATTCGCATTTAAAAGCTTACTCATTCTTGTCAGTGGCTCATGCATTCCGTAGCTTGTTCTATGTTTAGGAACTTTAATCAAACTATGAGAACGCAAAATATAATCTCCACCTCGATAATTAAAGAGGATAGAATTTAGAATATCAGGAGCATCAGTGACACCAGTAATAATTTGATGAAGGAAAACAATATCATTATTTGTTCTCCTTTGACAAAGTTTTTGCATCTGGAAAAATGCAAGTCGATAATCATAAGAAGTGATATTATTGGGGTCAATCCATTGAAGCCCTTTAAGGGCGAAACGTGTAAAATTGCGTTGAACTGATTCAAGTCTCTCAATATGTATCTCATAATGAGGAGACCAAACTTGTGATGCATATTCGAGATGGGGTCGAACTAAACTGTTATACAAGCTAAAGGTAACGTTAGGGTCAAGAAATTCCTTAGGCCAACGCTTAATAATAAAAAATGTGTACTGAAAAATCTAAATTGGATATGAAAAGAACTCTTACCTTTACCTTAAAAACATAATCATATGATGAAGGATTTCGCTTTTTTGAAATTGTAATTGTCTGACATTTTCCTGGATTAAGATTTAAATTATTCTTTTCACACCATACAACAAACTTATTAATATCATATTGCAGTTGAACGCGATCTTCATTGCATGAAATATTTTTGAAGATCTTCATATCATCAGCAAAGACAAGAATTTTACTATTTCGAACACTTAACGGAGCATCGTTAATAGCTAAAATAAATAAAACGGGCCCTAAATGACTACCTTGTGGTACACCCGACTTGGCGATGAAAGGTTTTGAGGAAGAGTTTCTGAACTTTACTTGGTAAGATCTATTATCAAGATAAGAAGAAATCCATTTGACGAATCTTGAAGGAAAGCCATATGAATGCAATTTAAACTTGATAATAGTATGAGAAAGTTGATCAATTGCTTTGGAAAAATCAGTGTAAACGCAATCAACTTCCTTTCCACTTTCTACAGAATTTGAACATTTATGCAAAAATTGAAGAAGGTTTGTCACCGTTGAACGTTTCTGCATAAAGCCATGCTGTTCAAAGCATATGACATTTTTGGTGTAGAAGACTAAATTATCACAAACAACTTGCTCGAAAAGCTTTGGAATGCAAGACAGTTTAGATATAGGCCTATAATTTGTAATAACAAACTTGTCTCCTTTCTTGAAAACAGATGTTATGTAAGCAGTTTTCCACATGCTAGGGAATTTTCCTAGTTTTAATGACAATTCAAAAATATTACGTTGAGGCAAGGCCAAAACCATCCTACATTTTTTTTAAACAATGGGTGGAATACCATCCGGACCAAAAGAATAGTCTTCCTTAAGGAGGCACATACAATTAACAGGTTTTTCAAAGTCGATAAGAACATTATTGAAAGTTACTTGGGGACAGTTTTGCAGATTATCAAAGAAATCAATATCCACAGATATGGGAGTATCGATGAAAGACTGACTAAAATTACTTGCTAAAGCATCACAGATTTCAAAGTTAGAATTGACAAACATCCAAAAACTTTTAGGGTCCTGTTGAAGTGAATTTATGAGATATTCATTGTAAAGATCAAAAGAGAGTCTTTGGAACTCTTCGAAAAGGGAGATATACACTACTTGGTTCTCCAATGTCATAGAACTGGTATAATTTTTCCAAGCCTTGATCCTTCTATTACGAAGGCTCCTCAGTTCTTTCGTATACCAAGACTGGGTATTACTTCGTGTACTATTTCGTCAATGGATCTCATCATAACAGTGTAAAAGCTTGAGATATACTAATAATGTAAAAGTAGGCGGCTACCACGCCCCCTGACTGAAAAATTTCAAATTTTCGTTTTTTTTCCTTTGTATGTACCACACGACCTATCACTATGCCAAATTTCAAGTTTCTAGGACAACGGGAAGTGCTTCATAATTTTGATGATCTGTCAGTGAGTGAGTGAATCAGTCAGTCAGTCAGTTACGGTTTTCGTGATTTTTTGAACATTGTATCTTAGAAACTACTAATGCTTAATATCTGAAATTTCCTGATGTGCTTCTTCTTGGCTAGCTTAGCAAATAATGTGAGTTTGAAACTTTTGACTTCTTTGGTATAGCAGTTAGAGGGGTGGGGAAAATGCCCTGTGTTGGTTCCTGTAAATAAGGATGTAGTGTCAAAGTTGCTATAGAGAACCTGGCTGGGCACTACTGTGCCCCTTAATAGATAAAAGCCCGCAATAAAGTGGTTTAAAATTATTGTAAAGGGTTTTTCAATAGGGAGGCTATAAAAGTAGATAGGGACAGTAAACGACGCCATATTTTTTCCTGCTCTCTTGACATTTCTCTTCAGTAAGGTTTCCCATTTCATCATAGAAAGGTATACGATCCAACAACGAGTCGAAATTATTAAAATCTACTACCGAAATTCGGAGTCAGTGGTCAACACTTTTAGAGCGCTACGTACAATTTATGGTGGAAAAATTTGAATCTACAGGCTCAGTACAAAATGTTCCCGTGCCAGTGAGACAAAGAAGTGCCCGTAGTGTCGACAATATTGCTGCCGCTAGCGCATCAATTGCGGAAGACCCAAATCAGTCTCTCACACGTCGTTCTCAAGCGTTGGGCATCTCTGTGACGTCTTTGTGGCGAATTTCGCGAAAAGATCTTGGCCTACATACTTACAAGATCAAATTGACGCAAGAACTGAAGCCGCTTGATCACCAGAAGCGTCGTATGTTCGTGAATTGGGCTGAGCAACAAATGATCCGGATTTTCATCCAATTACATCCCGAAAAAATCACTGTTTGGTGCAGTTTACATGCTGGTGGTGTCATTGGGCCGTACTTCTTCCGTGATGATCAAGACCGGCACGTTACTGTGAATGGGAATCGCTACCGCTCAATGCTAACCGATTGTTTTTGGAATGAATTGGATGATATGGACTTGGACGATATGTGGTTTCAACAGGACGGTGCAACATGTCACACAGCGGGCCAAACAATCGAATTATTGAGAACGAAGTTCGATGAGCGCATTATCTCCAGAAATGGACCTGTGAATTGGCCGCTTCGTTCATGCGATTTAACGCCGTTAGACTATTTCCTGTGGGGCTACGTCAAATCTATGGTTTATGCCAACAAGCCAGCGACGATTGATGAACTTCCTACGAATATCGAACGTGAAGTAGCAGCAGTATCGGCCGATTTATGCTTGAAAACCGTCGAAAATTGGGTCAGCGTCTGGACTTCTGCAAGCGTGCCCGTGGTGGCCATGCAAAAGAAATTGAGTTCCATACATAATGGCATCAAATGTACTTCCACAGAAATAAAGAATTTCATTGATATCCAAAACCGTTTTTGTTTTATATAAGAAACTTTTGTAGCGTCCCTATTGAAAAACCCTTTATAACGCAGTTATTGTTGACCAGGTTTTGACATCCACCAAAGAAGTCGTCCTCCTCTGGTGTGTTGGCTTCTCAACTACAGCATTAAGTACCGAACTTTCAACAACAATAAACATCACATTAGAGATTAGACCAGAGTGTGGACCATAGAGGAGGTATTACCTAGAGTCACAACTCGTTCGCTTTTTTTTTAAATCACCGCCTACAAAATTTTGCAATTTACACTCTTTTCCGTGAATCTGTGTAACTACTCCATATTAATGCTAATGTATTGGTTCACCCCATTTGAAATGCATTGAGAAACCTACACATTCGCATTGATGTGAATATTTTATCAAATTTAATTTTTTAGGTCGAAAGAGAGCAAAATGCCTTGAGTTGCGACTCTAGGTATACCTCCTCTGTGGTGTGGACTAAGAACGATCGTTTATTTTCCAACACGATTCTTTGTTTTAAGAGAGTATTTTTGTTTTACTGAGCGAAAGCAACTTAGATAATCCCAAACAATTTCAACCCATGAAATCTCAAATATTGTGTTCGACTCACAGACTTCCAAAATCATTAATTGATAAGACCTTATTCGTCAGAGACAAAACCTGATTGATAAGAGCAAATTGATGACAGCAATATAACCTTTTGACCCCTAACGATTTTGGCAAACTTAAATCAAATAATTACAAAAATTCTATTAAAACTAAAAGTCTTAAAAGAAAAAGGCTTAGTAGAAACTAGACCCAAGAACGCAAACAATGATTCGAAATCTTTTTATTTCAATATTAATTTTGCTTGTGTTGGTTGGACTTGAAAAAGCTAGCGGTAAAAATATATTATTTTGATTGAAAATATGTAAAATGTTGGAAGAATAATTTTAATTTTTGATGAGCTCTGAAACATATAGAACGGTGTTGTGTTATTTTATGGCGTTCAACGAAAAATAAAAATACTGGGACTGTACAGTGTACACCTACCATAATTTCACTAAAAAATCCGCAGTCTTTTGAAAAACTTTTTGTTTCATTAATTTTATTTGTTTCAGGTCTAAAATGGGTACCGTATAGTGCGGGGGAACATATTCCCGAAAATGTTATCTGGATTGATGATGATCATACAAAGTGTGTTGGCAGAGCTAAGGCAGCTTCAAATAAAACATTACCAGCGGAAATACGTACCGAAACTGGAGAGGCATTTGTTAATTCGTACAAAAGATTAAATATAGAAACTTCAAAACATTCCGAAATACTAACAACCTCACATGACGACAATTGTAAATGGAAATCATATAACAAGTTTTATAATGACATTGACCAAAATGTTGTTCGTGCGGGTACTGATATCGATGGAGACTTGATTTTAGTTGGAAGAGGAGTTTACAGCAAGGGCAAAAACTTCATAAGTTCAATTTATATGCCTAGGAAAAGAGATACCCAACGTTTATCAGAGTTTATTACTCGTTTTTTAGTCTTTGAATACCTAAGTTGTGAAATTAAAATGAAATGGGTTGATTTTTCAGCAAACACTCTGCCAGGAAACGTCGTTTTTGGAGGGAAATCAAAGAATGAATACGACATGTATGTTGCTAGAGTGACCCAAAGCAATGGCAATATTTTTACTGGATACGTAATGCCGGAAATAAATGCCGGTGTTTTTGATGCTACAACGACGTTAGAATTCGAACTCAGTTCTAGTGAATATTTCGATCAAGATGAACCGTTTGCGCCTAATGATTCTGAAGTGATTCAGGTTCTAGTTGGTGAGCCAGATGAATATAGTTGGGTTCAGGTTCGCAATAAAACTATTCCGGACTATGCTGTTAAAAACGGAAGAAAGTCTATGGATTTTGTGTACGTGGCACGAGTTGGTAATGTAATACGCCCCATGACACAATATGAAGCTATGTCCAAGGATTTTGAACCCTTCGATGTTTTAGTTAAAAATGTTTGAATATTTATTCAATTTTATTTACATCCTTTGTAAGAATTTCAAAAAAAATAAATAAGAGTTCATAGAAAACAATAAAAAAAAAAGTGCATCTTTTGAAAAAAAAAGTTCTAAAACACGGAAAACTCATTGGTTTTGAAATGGAAAAAATAGAACATTCTTATTGAAAAATTCGAAAATTTAGGAAAAGAGGAAAACATTTGATTTCTTATAACATTAAGGATTTTGACAATTCGTTGCAAAGCTAGCTGCTGTGTTTTATAGTTTAGTTCATCTTAAGGTTTGCTAAAGATTAGTATAATATGCAGTAAAATTGATGCCCAATGCATTCTTATAAAACTTTGTGATGCTTGTTTTCAAAGGCTGAGGTATGCTCAGTCTGTCCAAGGTGTTCCCGACTAAACAACTGACGTCGAATTAAAGATCCAAACAAAATAACACAACCAACCTTCATTATTCGTTTAACAGCTTATTATTTAACAATATCTGAGGTCTAACAGAGTTTTATATGAGTTTATTTTACTAAAATCAGCTTATAATGCCCTCCATGGGTTATGCCATGACGTGGCGGAGCGGCTTACGGTGACTACTACTACCTATGAAGCTAAGAGCTATGCGATCGCGAAACTTGTTTTCGCCGAAGGGCCTCTCATGGTCAACAGGTCGAAGTGGAGTTAGGCCGAACTACTTGGTGAACCTGAACACCTTTACGGGCTACTTCGACTTATTTGAAACGCAGGCCGTATATGAGCCAACATATAGTTGCAAGGCAATAACAGGCCTCGGAAAAGGACGGATACATTGATGACGACCCAAGCAAATGTTTTAAGGACATCGAATTTCGGATTTGCATGTGGAATATAAGGTCCTTTAATAGACCGCCTGCAACCGAACAATTAGTGGAGACACTCAACTGCTATAAAGCAGACATTACCGCTATCCTGGAAATGCGAAGGTATGGACCGGGCAAAGGGAGGATGAAAAACTGCTACATCTACTATGGTACTGTTACCGAGAGCAACAACAATGGCTATTTGTATGCGAATTCTTCGTGGGAAGCAGATTCTCAGGCAAAAAAAGTCTTGAGGTTCAAATGTGTGAGCAAACGCATCACGACGATCCGAATCAAGGCTAAATTCAGCAACATGAGCCTAATATGCGCGCATGCTCCCACAGAAGAGAAAAAGGACGACATCAAAGACGAGTTCTACGACAAAACATATGAGCAATGTCCTAGCTATGACATTAAAATTGTTCTCGGCAATTTTAACAAAAAGCTGGGAAAAGAGGACATCTTTGGTGGGACAGCCCGCACGACACTACCTCCGATAACGGATTCAGGCTGATCGAACTTGCTGCTGGGCGAAATGTTGTCGTAGCAAGGACATGGTTCCCACATCTCGATATCCACAAAGGAACATGGAGATCTCCTGACCAACCAACCGTCAACCAGATTGGCCACATTGCGATTGATGGAAGGCACTTCTCCAGCATTCTAGATATTCGAACTTTCCGAGGAGCCAACATCGACTCGTACCACTATCTCGTCGTAGCCAAGGTAGTGCTAAGAATATCAAACGGCCAAAACAAGGAAATGCTCGAAATGGCCTGCCCTGGTTTGCCGAAGATTGCAGACAGACCCATGCAGCCAAGCTGGAGGCATACAAAGCAGCGCTGAATAGAAAGACAAGAGCTGCTCGTGAGCTCTACGAGAAAAAGAGAAAAAAGGACTGCTGGCTTCTCAGGAGAAACAAGAGGGCGCATGAGAAGCGTCAGGTAGAGAATGTTGAGAAAGCCAACAGCAGGAATGAATTTCGGAATTTTTATTGGAACGTAAAACAGCTGGCTTAAGGTCATCGAGCAAGAACCGATACCTGCAGCGACAAACAAGAGAATATCGTAGTAGAATTGCAGTCAACGCTGGGGATTCGGAAAGACCACTTCTGTAGACTGTACAACGGTGACGCCAAACAAAATCCCACCGTCAGACAGGAGCCGGACACGATGATAGCCAAGATGATAGAAGAAGTGAAAACCGCATTATGACGAGGAAGATCCTCTAAACTGCAACAACTACAGAACAATCAGCGTTACTAACATCGCTTACAAGATCCTCTCTGCCTTAATATGTGAACGTCTAAAACAAGGCATTGCAATGTTTTGCGATTTCTTGAGAAGATACTAGATAGTATAAAACTCCACCGTCAACGGCGTCAACACCAGAGGTACTGTCTTCTAGGAAGGACACCCAACACTGTCGGCTAGGAAGAACAGTCACAACAGACGCATACAACTTCGAGGTAGTAGAGGAGTTTGTCTACCAAGGCTCCGCTATTAAAACGGGCAGTAACACCAGCGCTGAGATCAGACGAAAAATTACTCTTTCTAATCGCTGTTTCTTTAGGCTAAGAAAGTGAGTGGAAAAGCGCCTTCTAGAGCAACTAAGCTAAAACTGTACAAAACTGAAGCATGGACCTTGACAAAATCGGATGAATGTGCCTTAGGCTGTTTCGAAAGGAAAGTTCTTCGGGTCATCTTTGGCCCCGTGTGCATTGATGGGGAATGGAGAGAAGATACAACAGCAAACTTTAAGGGTTGTACAATGACATGGTCCTAGCTAGAAGGGTCAAGGTCCAGGGACTCAGAAGGCTTGGTAATTTAGAGCGGATGGACAACAATGCTCCAACCCGTAAAATCTTCGACACTATGCCCGAGGGACGTAAAAGGAGAGGAAGGCCGCTACTCAGGTGGCGGCCATAAGAAGAATAGCAATTCAATGAACTTGGAATGCAAAACTGGAGACAGCTAGCTAGGGACCGAGGCGGCTGGTGGAGACTGTTGGTGGAGGCCCAAGTTCACAACGCACTGTAGCGCCACCTTAAGTAGACCATCTCCTTTCAACTAATCATCATTCTTCTTGTTTGGTATCTACTGTCATCTTGTAGCTCTTGTTCTGTGTCGCACTCAAGAACTCACTGTGACGTCGCACGTCTTAATTGATTTCTTACGGCGAATCCGCATCTTAATCGTTGAGCAGGGAACAACGGTCAGAACTCTAGACTTTGAAGCAGAAAAAACAATTATGAAACAAGAAAGTGAAAAAGCTCCGCAATTTTGACACCGCAGCCATAGACAATTCTTTACATTATTTTACTGGAGGTCAAGCCAAATCGTATTAAGTTTCCTTCTTCTAATAGTCACGTGCATATATTTATTCTTCAAAACTCTTGTCAAAATAACAAATTACTTGAGCACACAAAGCACAACGGCAGCGACAACGGCAACGTTCATTAAAACCAATCCTTAAAATCTTATCTTTGTTTCATGCGGACCAAATCTAAGTAGTGCCGCAGCGCCGAGTCAAGTCCACATGATTTTGATTGCATACATAAATAAATGATTCGACTAAAGTGTCCACACATTGATATACGAAAGATCACAGTGCCAAGGACATGCATCTTAAAGTTGCTGCCGGTTAGCTGGGGGCGAATCTCCTGTGCTACTAAGCAACCTTTTGCAAAGATCAATGGTGCAATGTGTACATATAAACTCAGACCGGTTGTCTATTGGAGCGTATTTAAACCAGCATTTCATCAACAATTTTTTTTATGCTTGATGCACTCTCTTTATTTCGTATCACTACATCTTTGATAGTAGATAATGTCGCTGCATACCGGTCAGACTCTTCGTATAAAAATAGTTTTCCACAAGCAATGACAAATCCTGCTGACGATACAAATAAACTGTTAACTATTTTTTATGCAAATAACAGACAGATCTTTGAAACCGATATCAGGGCAGGGGGATCTCAGTTTATTTCATTTTTTTACTTCGTTAAATTAGACTTACGGATTCAACGTCAACAACAATTACAATATAAAGTTTTTGTCTTTAAGATTTCTGTGGTTTTCCAACGGGGACAATCCTGGTCAAACCAGGGGTTTTGTTGTGGAAAACCAGATTTTTAAAGTTAGCGTATCTGGTCGGAAGAGGATTTATAAATCTTTTGAGTTTTGAGGTTGTAACCACCTGAAATTGAATTATCTGCTTGCACTGTTTTGCTTTGTGTTCTGCTCGTTTGAATATCAGACATCCTATAACGAGGCAGCAGCGGTTTGAGTCAAAGATTGACCCTAGTATGCTGGAGAATAGCAGTGATTCGAACAATCGCAATCTGGTTGTTTCATTCCAAATTCGCAGAGAAATAGATCAATCTAAATCCTTTATCTTAGTAGCCGGGACATTGTCTGTCGAAAAGTTCGTAAAGAACACGTTTTTGCTGTCTTCAATGGAGGCGTGAGTGTATATCTGAATGAAAGTAAGTTGACTTGGACTTGAATTCTTGGAAATTGCATTGTGTGGAAGAAAGTTCCATATTCGCGTAGTACGGCTACAGACGAATTCTCTCAACATGACAGTACGTCTGAAATTGGGCTCGAGAGTGAACTGACGAGCATTCCTGTAGACGCGGGTATCGCAGTTGAATATCTCAAGGCGAGGAAAGCTCACTATAGCATTAACTATTAAATATAGGTAAAGCGACTCTTTGGATGCGGATTTGTCGTGGGAAGCAGACTCAGGCAAAAAGTCTTGAGCTTCAAATGTGTGAGCGAACGCATCATGACAATCCGAATCAAGGCTTAATTCGGCAACATCAGCCTAATATGTGCGCATGCCCCCACAGAAGAGAAAAAGGACAACACCAAAGACGAGTTCTACGAGCTACTTGACAAAACGTACGAGCAATGTCCTAGTTATGACATTAAAATTGTCCTCGGCGATTTTAACGCAAAGTTGGGAAAAGAGGACATCTTTTAGTGGAACAGTCGGAAAGCACAGACTTCACGACACCACTTCCGATAACGGATTCAAGCTGATCGATTTTGCTGCGGGGCGAAATGTTGTGGTAGCAAACACCTGGTACATGGAGATCTCCTGATCAATCAACCGTCAACCAGATTTATCACATTGCGATCGACGGAAGGCACTTGTCCAGCATTTTAGATGTTCGAACTTTCCGAGGAGATCGACTCGGACCACTACCTCGTCGTAGCCAAGGTAGTGCTACGAATATCCCGACAACGGCCAAAACAAAGAAATGCTGCAAGAAAATTCGACGTCGGACGGCTACAATCGCAAGAGATCCTTCTCTAATCGAGTGTCAAGTAACCCCTTAAGGAGTCACCAACATCAAGTATCGAAGACCAGTGGCAACATTTCCAGAAAGCGCCTCTAATGTGCTGGGTTTCACACAGCCACCAAAACGAAACCCCTGGTGTTCAAAGCAGCAGGCGACGAGCAAGAAAGGAGCATGCACCAAATCATCTGTAAGATATGGTCAGAGGAATGCGTGTGACAACATTTACAGAGATGAACTGTATAAGCCTATGTGGAGTTCTGGCATCCCTGCAAAACTCGTTCGCTTGTGCATAATCGACGATGGAGAACTAACGCTGCTCCATCAAGGTTGGCAACGAGCTTACCGAATCTTTCGACGTCAAAAAAGGATTCAGACAAGGCGATGCACTGTCGTGCGATTTCCTTAACATCGTTCTTGAGAAGATAGTGCAGAACTCCAACGTCAACACCAGAGGCACTTTCTTCCAAAAATCTGTTCAACTTCTTGCGTACGCCGATGATATTGATATAATGGGAAGAACACAGCGTGATGTCAATGGCGCCTTTGTGAGAATTGAGACAGAAGCGGCAAAAATGGGTTTAGCGGTAAATGAGGGAAAAACGAAGTATATGCTGTCTTCGAGGAAGGACACCCAACACCGACGGCTTGGGCAGAACGTCACAATAGACACGTATAACTTCGAGGTTGTAGAGGAGTTTGTCTACCTCAGCTCCGCTATAAACACGGGCAATAACACCAGCACCGAGATCAGACGAAGATTAACTCTTGCTAATCGCTGTTTCTTCGGGCTAAGAAAGCAATTGAGTGGAAAAGCCCTCTTTCGAACAATTAAGGTAAAACTGTACAATACACTCATCATCCCAGTCCTGCTGTACGGTGCAGAAGCATGGACTTTGACAAAATCGGATGAAAGTGCCTTAGGCTGTTTCGAGAGGAAAGTTCTTCGGGTCATCTTTGGCCCCGTGTGCATTGATGGGGAATGGCGATGAAGATAATAACAGCTAACTTTACGGGTTGTACAACGACATGGACCAATTAAAAAGGGTAAAGGTCCAGAGACTTAGATGGCTCGGGCATTTAGAGCGGATAGACACAAATGCTCCGGCACGGAAATCCATCGACACTATTCCCTAGGGACGAAGGAGGAGAGGAAGACCTTGACTCAGCTGGCACACTCGAGTGGAAGAGGACCTCAATCAACTTGGAGTGCAAAACTGGAGACAGCTAGCTTAGGACCGAGCGGGCTGGCGGAGACTGTTGATTGAGGCCCAAGCCCACAACGGACTGTAACGCCACCTTAAGTAAGTAAGTAAGTATATAGGTAAGGCAGGTTGAGACATGCGACATTAGTCGATGATGGTATGATCACCAATCATCTAAAATTCTCTGTTGTAAATACTGACGAAAAGACTTACATCCGTCACTGGAATACCAGCCAAATGAAGGAATTGTTCTCAAGCTTAGAACGTATATACGTTTTATAGATGTTAGCCAGATCAAAAGGGGAAAAAAGTTATTTGCATCGTCTTAAACATCCTAAGCATCTTGCTGCATTTTGGCCGCATCGCATATGTGATCGATCGTTCCACACCAGGTGAATATACCGAGAATTACGAGACGCTCGGTTCCATCCATGCAAGTGCCAATCATGGCCAGTGGCAAGGGGGTATATCACTATATCTCACCTCGAAGAGACAGCATTGAGTTTTCGTAGCATTTCGCGGTTTCTTATTCCCCATTGTACAAAGCTGTTTAAGTCAGAGTTTAATGTGCTTATCATATTTTGCCATACAGTTCCACTTGCGAAGGTGAGGAATGTTAAGCCTGAACTACATCGAAACACAAAGTGTAAAAAGTACAAAAAAGTATTCGTACGTATTCGTATTGAGAACTTTTTGCACAGTGAAAGCTCGATCGTGGTCAAGCTTTTGTTCACGCTCACTTTTATAAAATGAGAGGGAGATATTCAGATATGCATTTGTAGAAGCAGTACAGAACATAACTTCCACTGTTTTTTTTTTACTTTTTGGCACTTTATATTCCGATGTAGTTCAGGCTTTAGTCTGGAAGCAAATAAGAAAAGCTAAGGGTAAACTATCGTCGCGAATCAATTTATTGGATTAGAATAGTTACAGGCAAGGTACCATAAATAAAAATGAGGAAGACGGTCGGGGACAAAACGGAACCGAGGGACAAGAGACCGAAGCAACTTGGGATATGATAAATGGAGAAGCTATGTTGATATTAATTATTTTACCATGTTATTTGTTATACTTTGAATTTTGAATACTTGTTCTAAACCAAACAAATTAGTTACTTCTGAATATTTTTAGTCATATGAAAACTTTTTTTATTTCAT